>PVKA01001888.1:35035-135840 GCA_004027165.1 Ctenomys sociabilis | reverse complement strand
GAGGAGAGGAGAGGAAGCGGTGGGCAGGGCAGGATGGGGCAGGGAGGGGCGGGGCAGGACAGGGCAGGGCAGGAAATTATGTAACAAAGTAGAGGAAGACTTTTAATGAAAGTATATGTTAGAGTAATTTTGTAAAAATTTTGGGTAAAAATTAAGATGCTAATGATAAATGGAATACTTTGAAATCTCTATTTTAATGTAGTGTTTCTCAACACATTATTTCTAGAGCTTGCTAATTATCTGCTGCTACTTATTTCCTTCAGTGAATTAGATATTTTTCTTCTATAGCTGATACCATCTTTACCCAGCAGCAATTCTAAGAAACTTATTTTTTCTACTCTTTAATTTTAAATAGCTACAAAAGTTATCTGCTATTATCTGAGCTATTTCCCCATAAAGGCATTTTTATAAGATAGAAGACCCTAGGCTTTGACCTACCTGGGAATCTGAGGCCTATGTACAGGTGCGTGGGGCTCCTCCACACCTCAAGGCTCATGAACCCCAGAGCTGGAGATGAGCGGCCTTGGTTGTTGTTTTCCAATGAGAAACAGCAAAACTCAGACCTGAGTCTGAGCTCCAAGCCTACTGGCTGGTACCACCCACATCTAGGCTGAGTCTTCTTATCTATGCTCAGAACCATGGTAAGCTAGTCAGTGCATAAACCCATACCCTTAACCCAGCATGACACACACATGGTCCAGTGGTGTCTCAAAGCCACATGTCTGAGCTTGGGAGGCTGTTTTCTGTGTTTTTGTTGTTATTGTTTGTTTCTCTGTTTGTTTGATTTTCTAGTACAGGGATCAAACCCAAGACTTCATGCATAACAGGCACTCTAGCACCTCTGAGCTATGCTATACACTCGCCCTTGTTTCTTATGAAAATAAATAATGTTCTTTGAAGGATTTTACATTAAGTATTTGAAGAACTATTTAAAAAAATAGAGAATTGTTTAAGTGAAATGGGAGACAGGAATGTTATTTGTATAATGAAGAAAGAGAATTTTTTTAATGTAAAGAAAGTTGGGGAAAGAGAAAATAAAAAGGACTTTGAAGAAATTCATTTTAACTTCAATAACTCAAAATTTAAAAGAATTGTGCAGTTTCTGTTATAAAAATATGAACATTTTGTATATCCTCAAAGAAGGGGAAATGTATAATCTACAATTGTAAATAGTGTGTCTATACACACACAAATAGAAACAGTAAGTTACATGAAGATCAAAAGGCAAGAATTAAAGACATATGAATATTTTCTAAATGAGCAGCATTAAGCTACAATGTCAAAGCAGTATTTCTGATAAAACAACAAAGCAATTCAAGAGACTGTTAGATTAAATGTCAAAATGTTGGCTGATTTTGTGTGGTGGTTCTATTTCTTTCTTCTGTCAAGTCCCATTTCTTCCTCAGGAAGTGCATTATAAGGATGGTGTTGTGGCTTGCATCCAGATGTCCCCAGAAGCCTCCCAAGCTCAGACATGTGGCTTTGAGACACCACTGGACCATGTGTGTGTCATGCTGGGTTAAGGGTATGGGTTCATGCACTGACTAGCTTACCATGGTTCTGAGCATAGATAAGAAGACTCAGCCTAGATGTGGGTGGTACCAGCCAGTAGGCTTGGAGCCAGGGTGGAGCGACAGGCAAAGCATGAGAAAGGCTGCTCTCACTCCTTCCAGCATGCTGTACCATGGACTGTTTTTCCTCTGACATGCCCCCTTTCTATGCCAATCTTGGAGGCAAGGACTAAGGACTAGACACTTCTACAGGTCTGGGGAGATAGCTCAGTAGAATAAGTGGCTGCCTGGTAAGCACAGGGTCCTGTGTTCAATCCTCGATACTGCAGAAAGAAAGAAAATGAAGGAAGGGAGGGAGGGAGGGGGAAGAGAGGAAGGGGGAAAAGAAACAGCCACAAACTGTGAGCTGAAATAAAAATTCCCTCCTTTAACTTGTAGGTGTCAGGTGTATTAAGTTTTTGGGTGTGCCACCAACAAGAAAAATAATGAAGGCAGGTGTCCTCATAATTTATGTCATTTTTCATATATTTTATCTGATGTTTCTGTGTTTTACTTTCAAATAAAATGTTCAATTTTAAATAAAAGGAATATGGGAAAAAAGAATGGTCTTAAAATCACAAGAAATTTTGAAAGATTAGGCTTGAAAAAGTAGAAGAGTGATTGCAATGTAAAGAAGCACAATAGAAAAATTAATGTACTTTCCTTAGTGTGGGCCCATTACTTAATCATCTCCAATTATTTTCTGTCCTTAGGACAGATTTACACTTATGGAAGAGGAATTCTGGTTGGTTTATCCGAAGTGGAAGGGCCATTCTTTGCCACAGGATCGGCCATCTCTTCGATTAGAAGATCTACCAAGAGTGCACAGGAAAAGAAACATGCAGGACCCTAGAGAAACCGAGAGGCTGCTACCAGAGTCAACAAAAACAGAAATTAATTCCAGAGTTTCTACTGAATAAATTGCAGTTGTTAAATGTGAGTAAATCATTACCCAATGCTACAAGCCTTTGTAACCTAAGATTTCCAAATCTTAATAGCAAAATTCTTTGTGCTAGCTTTGTGCTGTCTTTAATAAAGTATCACCAGTACTTCAAAGTTTGTAGAAGGAGTTAATTTATATTATCTTTTGTACAGGTGATCAAACTCAGGCCTATGCTCTTTCCAAGAAGGCACTTATTCTGCTGAGCTATATGCTTAACTTCATACATCTTAAAATATTTTTGTATGCACACACAAGCAAGATCAAGATTTTTGCATCAACCAGTGCAGTTCTGATTCATGAGACATTTCTATGATGGGGGTTTTAGCAATGTGGGCGTTCTCAGGCTCAGTCAAATACAAAATGAATACAGCGACAATAAACAAATGATGCTCCTACCCCTATTTGTCATTGCTATCATCTTCTAAGGAAAATGCTTTATTAAACATAAGGCGATTCAGAAAGTTTAAAATAAGAATGTGAAAATAGAACATATGGTCCAAAATTTCCAGTGCCGTTTTGAGTCTCCTACGCATCATGGACAAATCTGCAGGAAAGAGAGGTACAAGTTTTAGAATG
This sequence comes from Ctenomys sociabilis, assembly GCA_004027165.1. NCBI lineage: Eukaryota > Metazoa > Chordata > Mammalia > Rodentia > Ctenomyidae > Ctenomys > Ctenomys sociabilis. Next base: position 132,771 of record PVKA01001888.1, on the reverse strand, counting down.
TCTACAACTAAACTACTCCTTTTGCTTTTAATTTATTTCAAAGATCACATTTGAGGGCACATATATTCTTCTGCTACAAGTAGAATGAAACTGTTTGGTTCATTTGGAAGTTAATTCTTATTACTGTTATGAAATAGAAAAGGTTATAAAAAAGGAAAATTAATGAGTGCAAAGTATTATCAATAATAGAATTGATTATATATATATATATATATATATAGTATTTTTATGTGCAAGAGCTGGGTTGTTTCCCCAGCAACAGAAAAAAATAGTGTTGTACTTTAACACAAATCCATAATGAAAATACTCAAAAAGAAAATCTCTAGAAATCTCTAGAATGACTGTACTTCTATCTGGACATGAATACATCTTGCAAACTAACCAGTTCCTACACTTGCTCAACTCATTTATTTTTTAAAAGGAAGGAAGTGAAACTGCATCATAGGAATTTTAATATAGAGCATGCATTCACCACTAAACTCACTGGCAAAAGTAATCCAAATTTCTTTCTCAAAAACCACTTAGCAAATAAAACTCTTATCTCCTCTTCTCACAAAGGAGACTAAATTTCTGTTCTCCTCTCCCTTTTGAAAATAGCTAATTGAATGAGAGATTCATAATGGTATTCTATTGCAGTGTCTAAATATTTGGCTGCAGGCCAAAAGGAATAACGCTGAGGTCTTAGAAACTTAAAAAATTAACCTCACATTGAAAACAGATGACTTTTATAATGTCTAAAGTTACCTGAAATGCTTAATATTCTATTATCAAAATAAGTCACCTTTTCAAATATTAAGTAGAATTCTGGAGCATCTCTACATTCCGGCTTCATGTGGAGGAAAAGGGCTGGCTAAGAATCCCTTCCATGGCATGTCTGAACATCAGGATTCCTTCTTTCAACCATAAAGGAAAAGTTTTCAAGTTCAAAATATAAGGCCTATGCAGTAAAACCCAAAGAAATAAAAGAAGAAAAGATGCTGAAGAAAGAGATTGTGATCCACCAGAAAGTATGACTTAGCCACCAAAATAGAATGTAGCAGAATGGGCTATAAGATAGCATGTATGAGTAGACTGAGCTCTAAGTCACAGCAATGGAAGTATCTATGCATATTCTAAGCAACATTTGGATACAAAGAAGAAAAGACCCAAATTGACTTGAAAGTAGACTTGGGTAGAGATATGATCTATCAGAAACCTGCAAAAACCTAAGTAAACAAGGACACTCATTAAGGACACTTAGCCTAGGAATTGATCATTTCGGGACTGATTTTAATGGACCTATCCATGGTTCAATCACCTGCAGCCAGTGATAGACAGAAATGGTGGAAATATAAACAAAGACAGGAGAAAAGTTATATTGGGAGTGGATGAAATATTGATTAATTAAATGAGAAGGAAAGTGATTACTATGATCTGATTATCAAGTGGATGAAGTTCCCTATGCTTGTCCTTCATGCACACTTGCTGCACGACCCCTAAAATGGTCTAATAACTGCCTTTAAAGTTTGGCTGGGGAGATACCTCAGCAGCATAAGCCCATGCCTGGCAAGTGCAAGGTGCTCGGTTCGATTTCCCAGAACACAAAACAACTATTGACCCCTCTTTCCATAGAGGATCAGAGCAATCACGACTGAAACATAGTAAAGATTTATTCTGCTTTGGGAAACTTATTCCTTACAGACTTACATTCCACTCTGTGCTAAAACATAAAGTAGCAGGTGCTTCTTACACTGCGATTTCTGCATTTTCTATTATGCAGCCCTGTTTTAGGGCCTCACAAGTCACAGAACTAAAGATATTTAGGTTCCATTTTTCAGATATGAAGGTTGTGTCATTAGAGTTTATCCCCAAAATTTCAATAATGCATCCAAATTCCCCATCTTCTTTGTATCCTTTACTCCCAGGGCTACTTGCCTGAGACCTGCTCAGGTATAGATTTGCATCTCTTATCAGCCTAGAGTAAACAGAACAAACAATCCTTCAGAAAGCTGGAAAGCTGTGGAGAAATATGCTCAGAGTTCTGTGCAGTTTCTCCTAAGATGTAGGTTTAACATTTGAGGTCTGACATTTAACAATTCCAAATATTAGTAGTTTTCTTTTTTAAACAAAGATGAAAATTTATTTTAAATGAACCAAAAACACCATCTACTGTCATCTGTGATATCCCTTAAACAATATACCAAAATATAAACTCAAATTTGGCCTATTTTTCAAAGAAAAATCTAGCATTCAATGTTTTCACTAGTCAGATATTAAACTTATGTGCTTTTCTAAATCTATGTTTTTTTCATCCTTGTCTTAGGTGATAGGAAGGGTAGAGTCCCACAATCAGTGCCCTAGTTCTGTCACCTTATTTTCCGTGCCTTTTCACCTCATTCCCTCTGCTATATTTAGTTGATATCTTTTGTTCTATCCCTAATTGCCTTATTTTGCATCGTACTTAATCTCATAAGCCACTTCAAGTATTTTCAAAAATAGGCAGGATATAAATTCTAAGTAGCAAAGATAGTTTAGAAGTTATAAAAGGTTAGAAGCTTAATCTTAAGAGACTCTGGTGACCTAAATGTAGCCTTTCCTATTTAATAAAATTATTAAAAGGATTTTATATAAAAATCACAAAAAAAAATCAGTGAGCGTGTTCACTTACAGTTATATAATAATTAGTGTAAAGATTATAAATAAATAAGACAATAATCAGCATAGTTTGAAATGCTTCTGCAAAGCTAATGTAGAAAAGATCTGTACATTTATGATTTTATAAAACAGGAACAATGTTGAAATTTATTAATTCTATTCACAAACACATGCATGTTGTCTTCATTTTTAAAGACCAGTATTTAATGTCAAATTTAACTATGAGTTTATTTCTTTGTTATTCATACTGTTAGGTTAGCACTGACTTAAGCTCACTCTTTTCCTAAAGTAACCAAGATAATCTAAGTACTTTGCGAACCATTTTATCTTTTATTTATTGTTCTTTCTTAGGCAAAAAAGGTTCGTAGAGAAAGGTGGGACTGAGTTTCTGCCTGCAGGTTTTCTTTTTGTTTTTGCATAAAACTGCATCCTCTTTATTTCACATACTTTAATTTCAGAACAAAAAAAGAAAAAAAGGAGATCACAATACACAACGTCCAACTCTGTTGTCCAATTACGGAGAGGATGGGGCTCAAGGCCCTTCCTGGTTACTTCCTTCAAGGTCAGGAGAAATTAGTTACTAGACTCAGCAGAAGGAGAGGTGGGACAGGGTCATTCAGGCTGCTGGGGAGCCGCGGGGACACTACACAGAGCACACGGGTTTCCCACAGTGGGAGCTCCTAATCCAAGTCTTCCATCCGGGACACATCCTCATCGCCTTCGAGGGCAGAGATCTCATCAGGAGCAGCAGCGCTGGGCTCCTCTGCAGTCACCTCATCTTCATCAAAGCCCAGTATCCACCGCATGATCCTGCCAGAAGGTTTTCAAAACAAAGTTTGATCTGCATTCACGCTGCAAGCCAGACATCACATCATTAGTATGTAAAACTTGTGCCATGACGCATCAAGGAGCCCAGGCCATCTGGAGAGGCCAGAAGTGTGAAAACCTACGGAAAGAGAGGTTTCCAAGGAACACCGAAGCATAAAATACGCTCACACAGAAGCCAATTTGGATGGCCTGCCTAGTGCCACACTCAAACAGCTCCACTCCCAGCTGCCATGTGAAAATGACCACATAAGATACACTCAGTAAAAACGTACCATCTGAGCCCAGTAAATCCACAGTGGTAAATAGGGATAAACTGTTGCTTTTAGTCACTGTTCTGGAAGATTTGTTATATAGATGACCAGAATTATGGAATTCATGGGTTCAAGATTTATAAAGTCTTTCTCTCATTGTAAACTTTCATTGAATGTGTATGAATTAAGAAATTCAAAATTACAACTTCCTACACAATATATTAAGCATAAATTCCATGGAGGATATATAATTAGAACATGATCAAAAGATTTCTTTTTAGAAAAATAATAATAAATTTAAGTACTTGGCCTTCTTCATGAACTTAAAATACTCCTGTGTTTGGGTATCTAGTTTCCAAAACTCCTCTCTGTTCTCTCAGTCTTACTCTTCCCCATAATGTATAATCATAATTCTATCCCTTCTATTAAATGAATATTTTACCTTCAACATCTTAGAACATGCATTTTTCATCTTCCTGTGCATGACTTATTGCACTTAGTATAATATCACTTAAGCCTAATAATGTTATTTCAAATGACAAATCTTCATGCTTAGGACCAGACAAATAGCTTAGGGGATTAAAGCACTTGCCAGCAGGCACAGGGGCCAGGGGTTCGATCCCTGGGCCTGCCATGCCAGCCCTGCCCCTGGAGCACTGGGTGTGGTGACGCACACCTGTAATCCCAGCTCTTGGGAGGCTGTAAGCAGGTGGGTCACTACTAGTTCAATCTAGTAGTGAGATCCTGAATATCCTGTAGACCCTTCCCTAAAATACAAAAAAACAAATCTTTATGCTTTTTAGCAACTCAGTAGTATTCCACTGAATGTATATACCACAATTACTTTATTCATTTGTTAGTAGGCATTTAGTTTGATTGTATACACTGTCTAGTGCTCCAAAAGACTTGGGCATATAGGTATCTACTGATTTCATTTCCTTTGGATATCTATGCAGCAGAAGAATAACTGGATCATATGATACTTTTGCTTCTAGTATTTTATGAAGTCTTAAACTCTGTTTTCCTTAATGGCTGTGATAGCTTACATTCTCATCAACAATGTATAGAAATTCCCTTTGGTATGCCACATGGCCAGCATTTTGCTGTCATTTTAATTATAGCCATTCTGACCAGAGTGAGATAGCTCATTATAGCATTTTCCTGGTAATGTAGAACATTCTTCATATACTTGCTCACAAGCAAGTGTATATCTTTATTTGAAAAATGCATATTTGGATCATTTTTCTATATTTTTTTATTTTTGTGTTTTGTTTTTGTATGGGGATTTTGGGCTGTAATTTTATAAGTTCTTTATATATTTTGGATATTAATCTCTTGCCAGAGGAGTAATTTGCAAATATTTTCCCCCATTCTGCACACTATTTCTGCACACTATTTCTACCAACTGTTGCTTCTGCTGTTTTGCACACTGCTCTGAGTCAGACAGACCCACTGGATTGCTTCTGCTTTTCATCATGCCCTAAATGTCACTTCCCATGCTAGCACCTTGAAGCATCTGTTCTGTTTGCTTGCAGTAGTTTTGTACTTACACTCAGTTTTTGATGTGTTTTGAGTGTATTCTTGCATAGAGTGAAAGACAGAAATATAGTTTCACTCTTGTGCAGAATGACAGCCAGTTTCTCAATATAATTTATTGAAAACTTCTCCTTCATCCAGTGCTTTGATGTGATTTTGTTGAAGATTGGGTAGGTAAAGATGCATGAATGTATTTCTGGGTTCTATATTCTCTTTCCTTGGACTACATATCCATCCTTGCATTTATGCAGTGTGTTTCAGTTTCTACAACTTTATGCTATGCTTTCTAGTCAAATATCATGCTGCCTCCACCTTTGTTTCTCATATTCATGATTGCTTTGACTGCTCAACATCTTTTATAATTCCATATGGACTCAGGATGCTTTCTACTCATCTGAAAAATGTCATTGACATGTTAATACAGATTGCATTACATCTGTCTCACTTTGCACACTATTCATGCACATTTTAACGATGTCTTACAATCCACAAAAATGGGATGACTTTTCATTTTTTTATCTTCTCTTCAAATCCTTTAATCTGTGTTTTCTAATTTTCATTGAAGTGATTATTCACTGTCTTGGTTGAATTTATGCCTATAGAACTTTTAGACTTATGTGAACAGTGTTTATTTCCCCAGAAAAATTCTTATTGGTGTATATAAATAGTATTGATTTTTCTATTCTGATTTTAGTTTTTTCAACTTTACTGAATTTATTTTCCAGAAAACTTAAAAGGTTTTCTTAATTTTTATGAATCTCAAGATAATTTTGTATATCAAATTGTGTCATCTGAAAACACATGTGCATTGACTTCATCATTTCCTCTCTGGCTGTCCTTTATTTCTGAAGTTGGATTGTCATGGCTTAGATAGACTTCACATGCAATGTTCAGTAGGTGTCATAAAAGTAGATATCCTTAGAGAGCCATATCTTATTCTTGAACATAAAGGAAATAATTTTAGTACTTCCCCATTCAGCATCATTCTGACTGTCAGTTTATTATATGTAGCCTTTATCAAATTGAGGTAAATTTCCTTGATATCTAACATATTAAAAATTTTATCATAAATGGATGTTAATTTTGTCAAATGCTTTTTATGCACCATTGAGATAATTGTGTGGGTTTTGCCCTTCATTTTGCTATTGTTATGTTTTACATTCATTGATTCCTTCATATTGAACCAACCTTGCTCTCTTGTGTATCATGGTCATTACCATGATTCTAACTTTTTCTGTGTAATATTGGATTCAGTTTTCCACTTTGTTGAGGATTCTTGTATCTCTGTTCAAGAAGAAAAATTGACCTGTCATTTTCTTCTATTATATTCTTATCTGGTTTTGGTACCAGACCTTATAGAAAGAGTTTAGAAAGGTCATCTACCTCTCAAATCTTCGGAATATTGTAACAATCATTGTCAGTGTCTGTAACAGTAAAAAATGATCCTGGGATTTTCTTTTCTTGGAGATATGTTATTACTGGTTTGATTTTATTATTCATTATTCGTCTTTTGGAAATTTTTATGTGTTCATAGCTTTATTTTGCTAAGTTGTGTGCACTCAAAAATTTATTCATGTATTTCAATCTTGAATTTTTGATGTGCAGTTATTTATAATAGAGTATAATGATCCCTTGTATCTTTATACTACAAGTTATAATATCAGCTATTTTGAATCTCTGATTTATATATTTGTTTTTTCCTCTTTTATTTTTGACTAATCTAGGTTTGTTGATTTTATTTCTTCAAAACTTTTCATTTTATATATTTTGGTCTATTTGGTGATTTTTTTTCCCCTCTATATTGAATTCTGCTACATTATGTCCTTTCTCCTACTAATTTTGGTTTTTGGCTATACTTTCTTCTCTAGTTTTAAGTTGCATTTTTTAAATGTATTTAGTACAGGGTCTCACTACACAGCTCAGGATTATAGTGACCCTCCTGTCTTCAGCCTCCCCAGCACAAGGACTATAGGCATGCACCACCACATGTGCTCCTGATAGCTGATTGAGCATGCCCAGGAGGGGCCTGCGTGGCATTGGTGCCTGGGGTCTAATCTGGTTCCTGCACTTGCTTATATGAACTATTTTGCCAGCCCCAAGTTATAACATTTTCTAAATATAGGTGTCCATGATCAGAAACTCCGATACTCCTGCCCTTGGTGTATCCTATAGATTTTGATGTGGTTTTTAATTTATTGCAATAGTTTTTTTCTGTTGTTGTTGTTTTTGTTTGTTTGTTTGTTTTTTGTGGTATTGGGCATCGAACTCAGGATCCTGTGCTTATCCTACTGAGCTCTCTCCACAGCCCTTATCATGATAGTTTTTAATTTCCCTTCCTTTAGCTTTAGATTTTAGACCGTTAATTTAAGAACACAATTTTGAATTTCCATATATTTGTGCAACTTCTAAAGTTCTTCTTGTTGATTTCTACTTCAACTGCATTATTATCCAAGAAGATAATATCGTATTATGTTTATTTTTAAACTTGATTAAACTTTGTTTTGTAGTCTAACGTATGATCTAACCAAAGAGGGTACCTTAAGCTAATGAAAAGAATGTGTTTTTTGCATCTGTTGGATAAAATATTCTGTACATATCCTGTAGATCCGTTTGTTTTACACTACAGTCTACTACTTCTTTGTTGATTTTTGCATGGATTATCTCTCCACTGATAGAAGTGAAGTACTGAGGTCCCCATCTATTGTATTGATGCCTTTTCTCCCTTCATATCTAATAGTATTTTCTGCAAATAATAGAGTTACATTGCTTGGTGCATATGTACGTTAAATGGTTATTTTCCTTTTGCTGAGTTGGTACCATACAATGGCCTTCTTTGTATCTCTCTTTTTTTTACACTTTTTATTTCAGATCTATTTCCATGAGTATGGCTACTTTTGCTAGTTTGGGTTTCTGTTTGCACGACTGATTTGTTTATTTGTCCCTCACTACCTTCTATATGCATATTTATGAGTGAAGCGGATCTCTTGTAGGCAGCATGCTGTTGGCTCTTGATTTGTTTAGGGATTTTGTTATCATTTATTTTGTCTTTAAAATCATGTCAGACAGTCTAAATATTTCATCTTTATATTCAAGATAATTTTTTAAAAGTAGAGATATTCTTGACATTTTGTTATTCTTTCTGTTTTCTGGTTTCTTTGCACATTCTTTATTCCTTTGTTCCTCTGTTGTCACTTATCTTTATGGTTGGTGATGTTTATTAATAAAATGCAATTCTTCTTCTTTTGTGTTACCTTTTTACTAGTGAATTTCTTTTTGGGTGTGGTAGGAATTGAACTCAAAATCTCATTCTTGCCATGCAGGCACTGCACCACTGAGCTAAATTCCTGGCCCTTTACTGGCAAATTTTTGTACTTCTTAATATTTTAATCACAATAGCATTTTGTGGCCACATGCCACGCCAGCCCTGCTCCCAGGGCATGCTGCTACAGTGACCGAGTCCTGGTGTGGTGACACGTGTCTGTAATTCCAACACTGGGGAGGCTGAAAACAGAAGGACCAGTACAAGTCTCAGCTGCATAGTGAGACCCTGTACAAAATACATTTAAAAAGACTGATATGTGAGTTTAGCTGCTCAGAAAACCTTCCCAGGGCTTTTAGGGTCAGGACTGCCAAGTTCGGGGTATAGCTGTCTGGCTACCTTGCAGAATTTCAGGTAGATGGGTTCTCAAAAATGTTACCTGACAACAGAATCCTTGATGAAGGAGGGTGTGATGTGGGCTGATTTCCCTCTATGGCACTACAGCAGTGTACATTCGCTGGGAGGATAGTGCCACAAGCTGGGCTCACGACTGGGGCCAGGTGGTACATTCTATCCCAGGAACAAATATCTTAGCATTTGCAGTAATAGTGTAGATGGCTAGAGGCCTCCTGTTTACCCTTTATCTACTGAGGTGAAATCTCTGTTAGTTCAGAGATGATTTTGACAGGAAAGATAGAACAGACAGGAAAGATAGAACAGTAAATGTTCTATGCCTGCTTCATTTCTTTACAAAACCATAATGTATCACCTCACTCCAAGACATCTCTAACACATTCCCCTACATCCTAGGGATGTGCTACACATACTCTGAACAATATCTACTGCTCTTTCTTTCTTTGTTTCTCTTTTTCTTTCTTTCATTCTTTCAAAGTAGTTCCATCCACCATGAACTGCAATTTGTAAAATCATATTAATAAGCTCAGTTCTCCTACTTGACAGTGTAAAATCTTTGGAACATTCTTTAATCTCCTTGTGCCTCAGTTTTCCTGTCTATAAAAGCAGGCATGATGATGGTAACTGCCTCCTAAAATAGTAAGGAGGATAGAGTTAATAAAGGATCAGAACAGTTCCTGGAAGTAGCAGAACCATAGAATTGCTCCTTTTATTATTTTTCATCCTATTCATCGTATTAGAACATTTGATTGATTGCAGATTAGCCCTTACAAATTCTGGTATCAAATGGATCTTATGAGCCAAATAGCCTAAACTCTCCTTTAAGATTATGTAAATGACAGTTTTCATTGATAGGATTCTAAGTAATGACTACTCTCATCAAAAGCAAGCAAAAAAGTTTATTTCAAATTCATTGTGTGATTTTTTTATAAGGGATGCAGAAATGTCAAATTGAACTGAAATAGGGAATGAGCACCTTGCCTCAAAATGAACAAGATCCAAGTTCATTTGATGAGTTTCAGCTGGACATTCAGGTTGTTTTATAAGAAAGTAAAGTTGTTTATTGAAATGACCATTTTCTATCTGTATGTTCAAAATAGTTAGTTATAGGGCTGAGAGATGGCTTAGTGGAATAAGCTCTTCCCTGGCAAGTGCAAGGGCCTAAATTCAATCCTCAGTTCTTCAAAAAAAAATTAATATAGATATATGACTACATTCTCTTAATTCAACGAATAAAAATACTTGTTCTAATAGTGTTTGTGGGCAGGATATCAGGTCTGCGTCTTGTACGATGCATAACCACTAAGACGACAATATGCAACGTATTTATTATTGAAACTGTCCTGCTAACAAAAAAGAAAAGAAATGTATTTTACATGGCCAAATATGTGATGCTATAGGTAGGCATAAAAGTTGAAGGCAAGCAAGACTAAGATCCCCTGTCCATCATTCCAGCAACCGAACACCAGAAGACAGCTGTGTAAGAGAACATGATGTGAATTCTGTGTCTGTAGCTTATGCTTCATGATTCAGGGCTTCTTGCTGCTAACTATTGAGGCTAAGAAAACAACAAAAGGACATTACTCGCTAGGCAGACCTGTTAGTCCCTTATGCAAAGTTAATTCTTCTCTTTTGCTTTTTGTAATTGAATTTGTTTAAAATATTCCAGCTGTGTATTATCAACATTTTACTTTAATTTAAAATGTTTGGTATAGAGCTATTTTCCTTTTGATGTAATGCCAAAAGCTTTCTGCTAAATATCTATGTTGATTTTAATTCTCCATTTTTCTTTCCTGAATAAATCACTCTCATAATTTATCTCCTAAACTTTTTCCAGTTTGGGCTTCTTTAAAGGAGAAAATAAGGCATTGAATGAATATATTTTCACACTTTGACAATTTTTTTCAAATAGGGCATTGAATGAATATATTTTCACAGTTTGATAATTTTTTCAGGCTTTCATAATTGTCTTTTTATATCTAATTTAGGAATACTTTCTTAAATAAAAATTGCCTCATGATGTATTTCCAAAGCATGAGTTTCATTTTCATAGAAACAACTTTACTGTTCTTCACTTTAGAATTATGAATTTAGATAATATTTAAATCATATTATCATAGTAAAAAGTTTTGAATACACATTTTGAGAAGAATAACAATCTTGACAAGCAAAAAAAAATTTTAAATAGGAGAATACATTTGTCCAATTGTATCTGAGAAGAATTTTATAACTATCAAGATACAGCATATTTGTTCATCTTTGGAATGTTTAATAGAAATTATAGTAAATATACATTTTTAGAATATATATATATATATATATATATATATATATATATATATATATATATATTTGGAATTCCACCTGTCTCTAGCACCTCAAACATCACTCAGCTTTGAAATACTATCACTGTAAATGTCATTAGATAAGAAAGTCATGATAGAGTGGGATGAGCCTGTAATCCAATATAACTGGTGTTAAAGGGAAAATGGGAAATCCCACACACATACTAGAATATGTGAAGATAAAAGTAGGCATGCTGGTAATGTATCTATGGGCTAAGGAAAACAAAATATTTCCATCAAACTACTGCAAGGAAGGAACAGATTCTCACATAGCTCTCAGGAGGAACCAATCTGACCACAATCTTGATCTCAAACTTCAGAACTGTGAAGTTCTGAAGAAATGATAAAGTTCTATTATTTAAGTCTCTCAGTTTGTGACACTTTATTATGACAGACCCAGGACACTAATGTAGTTATTCGTGAGGCCAATTTATCCACAAGTTACTGTAATGTTAAGTTTCAGTCCAATTTAAACTAGTTTTCATTTGCTTGATATTTCCCAAAACTTCTTGCATATTTGTCAGATCTTTCCTTGTCATAAAAATGTTTCCCCACATGATATTCTGTCAAGTTGTTTCAGCTCTAGTTTATCTTAGAACATATTCCTAAACATAACATGGTACCTAAAACTGAAACTGTCATGTGGGCTAGCTAATGCAAATACAGTAAAAAGTGAGTCACCCTTTTCCAAGACGTGACTCTTTCTAGATCAAAGTAACAATTTTTATAGCCACATTAAATTGTTCATTTCTCTTAAACCCTGTTTTCCATATTCTAGCCCTTATTGTAATTGATTGGAGGAGGCAAGGAAAGAAATCCAGAAGTAGATAAATTTATCTCCATGAAATTTTATTTTCTTGTTCTGCCATATCAGGCTTGGCTTGAAACTTAGGGCATTCATTTAAGTCACTAGTAAGTCTGTTGAAATGTACAGTGAGAGGACAGACCCCTCACCACATTATCAGAAAACTAGTTCAAACGACATTCATGAAATTAGCTAAGCATCTGTGGTATCCTTTATCCATTAATAATCAACAAACCTTAGCACCAATCCCATATATCTTCATACATTCAATGAAACTTTCATTTACTTTATTGAAACTTATAGGGCTGGCCAAATAGTTCAGCAGATTAAAGCACCTTCTTAGGCAGGCACAAGAGCAAAGGGTTTGATCCCTGGACTTGCCATGCTGGTCCCGCCCCAGGGACACACTGAGATGGGTGATTGAGACTGGGCGTGGTGGCATGCCCCTGTAATCCCAGCGCTTGGGAGGCTGTAAGCAGGAGAATCACTATGAGTCCAATCTAGTAGTGAGAACCTGAACATCCTATAGACCCTTCCCTAAAATACAGAAAAAAAACAAACAAGAAAAAGAAACCCACATAACGTTTTCATCACTAACCTTTACCTGATCTAGATGCCTAGCAATCCTCTCAAGAAAAAAAAAAAAAAAGAAAAAGAAATGGGTCTAGTTCAACCCCACTTGTTCTTGGAGAAATCAGGCTCAATCTTGATGATTCCAGCTAAATAATATAACATGCATTTTCATCTCTTAAGAAATCAGCTTCCAAATTTAGCTGAAATTATATCTAAGTCATTATGTGGCTTTTTCTTTATAAATCTAAATGAGCTTTAAGTTTAACATTATTTCAATAGAATCATGATAAAGTTAAATCTTTTATTTTATTGAAGAGGAATAAGGAGTATGCTCATTATGAAAAAATGTATTTCAAGTTTATAGTACCAAAGCTGCTTCCATCATGTAAACAGAAGCCAAAAATATGCTTTTGAAAACACATTTATGATTAACTTGGAACAGCAGTGTACACTAACACTTTTGTCCTCTTTATTTTCATTGTAAAACTTATCACTTGGAACTATGGATACTTGTTCACGTACCTAGTGTATGTTCATGTTGATAGAATATAAAATGCAACAGAGTATTTGTTTGTCTGTTATTTTTGCAGCCATATGACCAAAAGTCAGAAAGAAAATTGCCTAAGTCATAGCATAGTAACTTCTCAACAAGAATGTGTTGAGATAGTGATGGAATTACCCAATGATAAGTAAGCACTTCACACACAGGTAAAAAGAAGACAGGCAAGAGAAGAAAACATAAAAATTAATTGAAACAAAATTCATCTAAAAATAGTACAACATTAGCTAAACATAAAATTATTTCATTAAAATGATATTCAATATTTTAGATATGTTTAAAATAATTTAATTCAAAAACACTACATATCACATAATTTGCTTATTAAAATCAACCCAAATCTCACAGATAATAAAAACTACCTGCTCCCTACATCTTGCACTTCTTACACCGCATCTGCATTCTCACTGTGTCATCCTGGCCTTTATGCTTGCTATGGTTCAGACCTATTATGGCCCCAGAAAAGTGCATGTGTTCACACATGGGGCTTTAGGAGGGAAGCTTAATCATGGGGTGCTATATCCATTGGAGGTTTCAGTCCGGGTTGCATTCTGCAGCTGAGCACAGTTGGGAAACAGGCCCGAGTCTGAAGGCCTGGGCCACTGAATGCTTCTGCCCCCTCTTCAGGTCCTCCCTTTTCTCTCTGCATCCTGAGGGCCACAGCTTTTCCCCGTGTTATTGCCCTCTACCGTGTCGTTCCTGCACTTGAGCCTGCTGACTATGGACTAAAACTTCTGTAGCCAAGAATCAAAATAAAGTTCTCCTTTAAATTGTACGTGTCAAGGCGGGCGCGGTGGCACATACTGTTATCCAGCACTTGGGATGCTGAGGCAACACAATTGCCCTGAGTTAGAGGTCAGTCTGGACTACCTGAGCGAGTTCAAGGCCATCCTGCACTACAAGCGGGATCCTGCACACAAAAATAGTTACGGGTGTCAGGTTTCAGAAAATGACTAAGACAGTTCTCTTATATAAATTTTTAAAACCAATTGTAATTATCTTTTATAATCAGAAAAAAAGCAATTATATAAATGAATAGCTTTAAAATAAATTTTTGATTTTTATTCTGTTTGGTTTTCAGTTCCAACTATTTTCTTGGTTTATATTATAACAGTCATAAGAAACTGCCTTCCTACCAAAATTAAGAGTTTCATGATTCATTTACTAAATGAAACAATGTGGTTCTGTTAATGATTTCCAAACACTATGGATACAAGAAATCTTTATTCTTCACAATAAAATCTTTGAGAACTCAGAGGTACTATCTTTATTAAGTGCCTTAATTGAGCCAGCCAGACAAATTGATTTCCAATAGGCAGCTGATGGATAGGTAATATTAATTAAATTATTCTAGTGTTAAGTAAAACACGCTCTAACGTAAAAGAACTTTACAGTTTACAAAATACTCCCACACAGCTTCAATTCTAATGTGAGGGAAGTTCTTCAAAATAAACTCCGCTTTTAGAATGTAAATTTCTCCAGTCTCTACAGCCTTTGCATTAGTAAAGTAGTTCTTGCAGTGTTTATCCTTCAAAAAGCTCCATCTGCCTCTATGGTACGAGCTCCTCAAGACAGCAATTACTTGCACCCTTTAAACACTTTTCATAGGAGAAGGGAAGGATATGTAGTTTAGAAGGACAGAAATGAGCTACTGAAATTAAGGGCTTACACAATTGCCGTAAGATCAAAACATATTGCTTCTCTTTCTGTTTCTAATACCTTCATCCACACATCATGGCTAGGAATTTCAAAAGGATATTGGCTGATCAAGGCAATTTATACCTTTATTCCATGGCATAAAGCATTCTAATTGTTCTTAGCCTGCATGTCAGAAGGAGTTCTGATATAATGATACTGAATAGTGATTAATTCCAATAGAACCAGAGAACACCAGGGATATGAATAAACAAATGTCTTTATCCTCTTATTTATAAATCGGGTTACCACTGCAATAAGAAATGCAATAAGAATTAGAAACATCACACTACAGTGAGATATATGTACTCATGTTAATAGCAGCACAATTTGTCATAGCTAAATCTTGGAAACAACCCAAATGCGCATCAGCTGAGAAATAGATGCAAAAGATGTGTTTTTATGTAATGGAGTATTTCTCAGCTATAAAGAAAGATAACCTTGAGACTTTTATAGGTAAATGGATGCAACTCATAAAGGAAATAAACCCACATTTGTAAACATGATATTGTCTCCCTAGTGTAAGAAACTAAAAGAGTAAATAAGATACAAAAGGTACAATAGATAGCGTAAAAGGGAAGCAAATTGCTCAAAAGGAAAGAACTGGAATTGGGAGAGGAAAAAGGAAGGAAGATATATATTGTTATATAGATGATATGGAAATAGATACAGATATATGAGCTAAAATAACTGCACTACTAATTTATATTAGCTCATTAAAAGGAACAATTAGAGTTTATATTGTTTGATCATCACACAAGCCTGTATCGGGTAATCTGAACAACTACTCTGAAGATAGCAATACACAATACAATAACCATTGTTCATTTCCTGCCATCTTGTTTTGAAATTATATATTTTTATTGTTTTATTATTTTTAAGAAAAATAAAGAAATGCAATAAGAATGGAGGCCCACATTTTCTTTGCTGCATAAGGAAAAAACATACATGAGAGTTTACAGCTATCTGCTTTCTTCTGATCATTACCTTCATTAGTGCTGATATATTAACAGGTAAATAAGTCTTAAAGAAGAAAAGCATGGCCTTGTGATTGATGATTTTACTCAATCACCAAAAAATAAAAGAAAAAATTGTTAGTATTGAAAAGTACTGAAAGGAAAACGTATTTACCTACCTATAGAGCTTATTTAAAATTTTCTACTTTAAAATACCATTGTTGAACAGTCTGAACCCCTTAACTTTGTCTTTTGGTAACTTATTTCATCTATTTTATTTTTTTTTTATTTTTGATGTACCAGGGATTGAATACAGAACCTTGCAGTTGCTAGGCAAGCACTTATTCCACTGAGCTATGTTCTCGGCCCGTTGGTAACTTATTTTAAAAAGATACTTTACTTGCTGTGATCTAAAGTAAGTAATGTTTACCACTGTCATTTACATTTAAAATATTGTATTTATTTTAAAAATTGTTTTATTTTGCCATGAAGAGACCCTGGTTATGTTCTTTCAGTTTTGTTCTGCTCAACCCTAAATTCTTTATTTAAGCAATACATAATAGATAATTCTGTTCTCAGAATTTGCTTAAATAAGATACAAAAAGTAAAATAATTAGCTCAAAGTATGATAAAGAAATAAATATTACAAAATCTTGGAAATAACCAAACGCCCATCAACTGAGAAATGACTAAAAAATGATGTGATGTTTCTACACAATGGAGTATTGCTCAGCTATCAAAAAAAAAAAAAAAAAGACAAATTTAAGGCTTTTATAGGTAAATGGACACAACTGGAGATCATACCCATAAGCGAAATAAATCAGACTCACATATGCAAACATTGTACTCTCTCATTAATGTAAGAACCTAAGAGAATACATAAAATCTGAAAGGTACAATCGATACTGTGAAAAGGAAAGAATTTGTTCAAAGGGAAGGAAAAACTGGGATGAGGAAACAGACCGGGTGGGTGAGAGATATAACTATGTATACATGCAGGTTGGCTTGGATAATAGTGCCACTGATTTTTGCTGGTTGACAGAAGAGGGCAATTCATGCTTAAATTTTTTTCTTGTCCGTTTTAATTTCTTACAACTATTTTTAACCAATTTTGCATGCTTACATCTGGTAATCTGAACAATTAATTTGAAGACAATATTATGCAATACAGCAACCAATTTCAAATTCCATCTGCTTCGTTTGGTGAAGTTCTATGTCATTTTAATGCTTTTTTAAAAATATTTTGCATTGTCTTTAGTAATAACAAAAAAGGAAAGAATCTTTGCAGAACTGATCACCTGGAAACGAAACTGAGCAATTCAATTTTTCAGTCTAGCAACAACATAAATATAGCTGTTTGTTTTACTAGTCTTTAAGATTCTAAAATACTCTAGGAAAAAAAATCAGTCCAAATTTTATTACAAAAGTAAAGTTAATAAAAAATAATTACTAAAAGAGTCAACAAAGATGGTAGCATAGCTCTTGTTTCTATTCTTAGAAGGGTGAAAGGCTTATATTTTATTTTACTTCATTACCGGTATGTATTTTATTGGTGTGGAAAGTATATGAATTCTACAGATATGATGGTGTGAATGAGAATTTTCTTGACGGCAATTCAAGTCATCATGCTAGAAGAGTCAAAAGTTATCTCTTTGCTTCCAGCTGGCATTTATTTTTCAGATTTCCTTAAAAGTTAGGCTCAGATGTTTCCAGAAATAGATATTTCACCTTAGCCACAAAATGCCTTGCAATCAGAGCTGCAGTGGGAAAGAACACAGGCTTCACTGGCACAGAGATGTGAGTGAGCAGAAGGGAGTCAGAGGAAGAAAAGCGCAATGTCTAGTAGCAAACAGGATTTAAAACACAAAAGCCAAAGAAAAGAGAGAAGAAAGTGAGTAAAATATAGAGAAAGACAGCTACGTCTTGTTATGAAATTTAATTTTTTGCTCTATACCCTATTTCTTTTCCAAAAGATTTATTAACTGTTTAATATTCTTAAATACTTAAGGTACTTTCAAGGGAAAAATTATCAAGATCATTGCTGACATTTCAACAAAACTACACTTGCATTTCATTTTTATCTAATTTGCTTTCAAATTCACTTGCTGTATCCATAAATTAGAGAAAAAGAAGGGTTTCAGGAACAGTCAGCATTTTGGCCCTAGCCCTTCAAAGTCAGTGAGAACTCAGGACATAGAATAACCTGTACTGTAATATCCTGTAACTTAGTTGTGTCTCAAGTTTTCTGATCAAGGATATTACGGGGCCACAGAGGAAAGTGATTGATGATGTAGAGTGTGCCTAAGGAGAGTCACATGGAGAGAAAACATCGTCTTAGGCTTTCACAGAGAGAAAATTAGTCAAGCAATGGCTGTGACTCATCCACATGGCTGACACTGACAAAGGATCTAAAAACTACGGTACAGGGTCTCAGGGCAAATTCTGAGGGGATTTGACTGAACTTGTCAGATAAAAAAGTTACATTTCTTGTTATATAGGTCTTGCTTTATCTTAGTCTTAATCATCCAGCAGAGAAGTATAAAATCAAGTGTGAAAAGTACAGCCATATTAATATGCTGAGTTATAAAGGGCTCAAGTCAATAGCTTCTGACATTGCCAGTCCTATGGATAACCACTACTATTATGGACTACTGGACTATATTGGATTATTTTGCTGAATTCGTGCACCGACAATATTTAAATGGCAATGGAATTCACATCTCTGACAAAACTAAACAAAAAAGGCAATACAAATAAAGGACCATTTTGTATCTGTATATACAAAATAGGATAAATACACAGCTACTTTCTCTTAATTCAATGAGAAGAAAGATCTGTACTAATCGTGTTTGGACAGGATATCATGTCTTCATCTTGTACTATGAATAACCACTACAAAGACAACAATATAGAATGCATTAATTATTGAAACTGTCTTACTAATTGATTTTGAAACTGTCTCATTGCTATTTGTCTCTCAAAAAAATTAACAAATAAATAAAAAATTCATTCACTGCAAAGTATATCTTCATAAAATATCTGCTTGTTTTAGAACTGAACTCCATGTGAATGAAGACATGCCTTATCACGTGATGTTCTCGGGGAAGGATGAATTAAACCTGGATGTTTTATTAAGTGATTTTCATAAACTACAAAGTAACTGTACAGTCTCATATATTAGAAGTTACCCATAAATCCCATAATGTAAAAATATAAATTTTCTTTTCTTTTGAGAATTATCTGTTACTTGTTAATCTTACTTTCACTGGATAGCCTTTTTCATTTCTAATAGAGAAGAAAGGATATATCACCTGTAGTCATTCAACCTTGCAAAACTCTTTTGTGTATGAGATGTATTTATGAAGCTTTTCAATGTAGCACACTGAGTTAGGATTAAGAAACTTCAATGACATGAAAAAGCATGTTTCCTGATCCTTGTAGCAGTCATGAAATGGCACGTAGTGATGTTATTTGTATGACCTGGTAAGCCCAACTTGTAAAATTGCTGTGAGGCTAGCTTTGCGGCAAGTATGTTTAGTGTATAATAACAGACTCACCTTTCTACAATTCTAATTCCATTCCATTTTATTTTTTACAAAATGGATCTGAGATAAGATAAATGCTGCCTGAATGTACATATGCATGAAACCATCTAAAGTACCCATCATTACAAAAAGCCTAGATGGCTACTGGAAAATTATTCAGATTTGTTTCTCAAGATACAGTGGCATATTAGACAATGTATTAAAGCCCTCTTCTTGTCTTTTACTCTGATGTAATCAATCAAACAGATTTGAAGAGCTGGCAAATTCTTCTCAGTGTCAACCAACAACCGGAGAAAGAGGTGTCGGTACTAACAAATGAAATTTCAGGGGCTTGAGTTGTTGACATTATCTTTCCAGGATTGCAGCTGTCACTCTACACCAGTGAAGCACATTAATCTGTTCCACATTGTTTGACAAGGCTGTAATTATCTTCTTATCTCTCCAAAATTTCTGTTAGAATCATTTATGAAGTGGTACTGTTTAGTAAGACACAATAGCTAAACTTTTTAATTAGGAGGAAATGAGTATATGATACATAAAAAACATCATACATCCTTTCAGTTAGTGGTTTCCAGAATTTGAATTACTAGTAAATATGTAATTCTTATGTAATTTTACTGCCTTCACCTATAAACAACTCTAGGTCCATTCATGCTAGCCCTAAAGACTCTCTTAAGTTGCCGATCTGATTACTTAATAATAGAAAGCATTTGTAAAGATCTATTATCCATTTGCATAAAGAAAAGAATAATTAATATGCATAAATGGGAAGCATATAATCTAATTAAACTTTTACATTAAATAACTTTAGATCTTTAAAAACTCACTACATTTTTCTTGCATCATATTCATCATATTCTCAGTACCTCACAAACTGGTAAAAAAAACCTGTCATCCCCCATGAATTAGAGTCTGTAAAATACTGTTTGAAGTTATTTCATGAAAAAAAAAAACCATTTAACACTTGGTGGGAATTAAGGCTTATAATTTCTGTAGTATGTGGTTGTATCCCAGAAAGAATGACTTATTTGCTGCTGCCAAAATCAGTGGCAGTTTTTGACACAAGCTGTGAAAGAGGCATCTGTGTGAGTAACGGCCTGGCACACACACGTTTACTTGGTGGGTGAGTGCCAGCATTTTATCTGGATGCTTGGCTTCAGACCCACATGCTTCTAACTTAGCAATTCCTGAATGGGACTCAGAAAAAAATCAATTCCTACGGATTCTATCTCCTTACCAGCCTCTGTCTCCTCCCCATCCCACCCACTGCCCAAAGCTTCTTATTTCAGTCTGCTAGAAAAATCTCCTCATTTGAGGAACAGAAGCAGAAAAAAGTATGTGCCATGAGAGGTGGAGAGCATGAGCCCTCATGGACAGTGGCCAAGGGTGAGGCATGATGTTGCTCAGAGGTCAATAAATGTCATACAAGCGTGGCGTTAGCTTAGACCCAAGATGTTATTCTCTATAAGTAGAGTGAGTTCTCACTTATCCCAGGAACTATTTCCAGACTCAATTAACAATCATCCCTTTGAAGATTTCTCCTGCTTTTTCCCATCTTACCCAATACAATAAGTAAATTAAAGTCAAAGAAGATAAGGTCACACATGTAGTTAGGTCTTAGGACTCATGTTGTGAACTCTTGAATGAGTTGCACAAATGGGTTTCAACTTTAGCACCACACTTACTGGAAAATAACTCAATGGCCATATGAGTTATGATTCAGTGTCAAAATGTTCATAAATAACCCAGGTGGAAAGAACACATTTTTGGCTGATATTGACATGAGAGAAAAATTTATCCTGTGGATCCTTCTCATAAAGACAAAAGCATGTAATTGAATGAAGTATCATTACCAACAGCCTCATAGTAAACATAATGAATATCAATGATCTGTTCCTTCTGATGTCACTCAGGATAAGCCCATAGCAAAGTTCCGCTTTACCATAGGGCAACTCCTTCCCAGGAGGACTAGTGTTCCATAATTTTTGCTTGTCTAACCTAGATGGAGTAGATTTAAGAGTAGCTAGGTGAATTGACAGAATGCATAGACCCTATGTCCTTCAGACAATCCTTTATAAATATTGCTTCTCCCAGCTGAGCTTCTGATAAGGGTTGAATGACAGTGAGTTGAAGATTATATTCCCTGACAAGTATCTGGAGTACAGCTATTCTGTTTTTCCAGTTAAGTGCAAAGCCATATGTTTTAACAGCTCCTCAACCCAGAGACCGATTGACATTTTCTTATGAAAGCTGACAAGTCTGACAAGAACAAATGCTTGGAGGGAAAGCTACTCCATCTGCACACGGAGATAAATAATGGAGTACCTATGGTAAGGCCAATATTCTTTTCAAAAACCAATTACTCTTTTGCTCACAAATAAAAGGATGATCAAAGTGCCAAATATCAAGGCCACATGATAAAAGCACAATAATTTTAGGCTAGATTAATTTTAACAAAATGCATACCCACTCGCAGGAACCAAATTTTGTTCCATTCTACTTCTACCATCTGCCTCCAAGGACATCCCATCTCCATCTATTCCAAAGGGAGATGAATTCTTCTCAGGCCCCAAATCTTTTAAGCCCATTCTTCTAATGAATGAGTCAATCACTGTGATAAGGGAATAAAAAAAAAAAAAAAAAACCAGAAAAATGCCTGGCTTTTTCCTCTTTATCCATGCTTGTTTGTAAAGAATGGAAAAGAGAAATAGAGTTGAATATTATTCCTTTGAGAAAAATTATAGCAATTCCTTTCTTTTTTCTAATTCTTTTATCTTTCTTCTTTTTGGCTCTTTGTCCCACATACCTAGGTAAGAGGAATTCAGATAATTCTGGCTAGAATTTATGCTTCTATGAAAATTTTGGGGTAGGCAAATTCAGTTCTCTTTCTAATAAGAATATTTTTCTCATTTTACTGGTGTTAAAACAGTCAAAAAGGTGCTCTCTATTGGTTCAAGATAATTCACCAAAATCCAGCTAGCAATTTGGAACCAAAGTCTCCTCTGTCAGCTGGGCATCTATATACATATCATTCTGTGTTGTATATAGAGATGAAGAGACCATATGGTCTGCAACAGTGGTGAAGAGCAGAATAACAGTGTTTGGACTTGTTATTCCTTGGGAAAATGTAAGTTTATGAATAACACACCAAAAAATAACTAACTCAAATTGATAGCCTAATAAATATAAATATCTACACTTTAAGGACAGTAAAAGGTTGTCTTTAACAATGATTGATACATCCCACTTTCAACAATGGATAAAAGAATCCAAACGTAAAATCAATAAGGGAACATTGTATTTAACTAACATGGTACCAAATGAAACTTAAAGACATACATAAAACATTTCACTCAATATCAACAAACATTCTCAAGCACAAATGTAGCTCTTCCAGAATAAATCACAGGTGAGGCCACAACAAAGTCTTAATAAATATAAGAGATTGAAATTGTATCAATAATTTTTTCAGATCATAAACAAAAACTAGAATAAGAACTGTATTGTGGTGGTTAAAGTGGAACATTAACTTATAAAGTCAGAAAGGACTTCACCTATATTTCAAAGAAAACACTGGGAGTCCTGCAAAAGAGGCCCCAGGAGAGCAGTGTATATAGCTATGGAATGATGTCAAAGGTCCCTGAAAACTCCAAGTTGGAGATACCAGGAAGGTGGAAACTACCCCCAAGAAAGCTGTATGCTGTGAATGGAACCAGCTCATGAAAGAAGTCATGTGTGTTACAACCATCAAGCTAATAGGAGACACAAGCCCTTTGGAACTCAGTCTTTCCAGTACCACTATCCCAGATGTAGAGCTTTAGGACTTCTTGTTTGTCCTTCTGGGCTTCAGTCTTGTTTCGATTGTATTCTTTTCAACCACTTCATTCCTCCTTTTTGAAATAGAAATGCTCATGTGCCTCATACTCAGGGATTATAGAATTTTCTTCAACTATTTACAAATGTCCACAATTAAAAGTTTTTTACTGAGTCTCAGAAGAGACTTTGACATGGAATTTTTAAAAATGTTAGACTCTGGGGAAAGGAATTGTTGTGTTTTGATTACATGAGAGATTATTTCATCATGAGCCTGCTATTCTCTTTATTGGAAGATTAAGTATAGCTTAAGGAAGTGTGCTCGGGTATCATGCTGACATTGGTGAGATGTGTTGGTGAAGGTAGAAGACCCACTTGATTGCCCTTGGGATCTTCTTAGAGCATGAGTGAAATGCACATCTGGGTGCATCTGGAAGGGTCACAGAGGCACAGCCTATAGTCTATATGTACTCTATGACCTCTTCCCACCTGGCACTGTTCCTCTGCTCTGCTTCCCAACAATAAACTAAGCATCTTCTCCCTACCATGCATTTCCACATGACCTTTCTGCTTTAGAGCCTGCCTACCATCTCACTGAAACTTCTGAAAACATAAGCTAAATTAAATTTCTCTTCCTTAAATTCTTGGTGTCAAATAAAGTGTCTCAGGCAATAGGAAAGCCAGCACAGATATATCAAGTTTGAAGTAATTTAACCTAATTATAAAAAGCAAAAATGGGTTATTCCCAATTGTTTACCAATGAATTAGTTTTAGGATCTGCCCCAGCAAATTCATGAGTTGATAAATATGTTCTAGAATGTGTTCGCAGTTCCACTTAACAACTAAACTTGTATCTTATTCCATTAATTTATTGAATACAAGAATTAAAAGAAAAATATTTTAAAGCTAAGGAAAAATGCATATAGGACTTAATATTTCTGGAAAGAAAGAGCTCTATGAGCTTCTGTATTACTGAGATCCAATACTGACACTCACAATTTAAAGGAGGATAAATTTAATTTGGCTTCTAGTTTCAAGGGATTTAGTCTGGGATTACCTGGCTCCAGGATAGAACCACAATGGTGAAAGGACAGAGCAGAACAAAGAAGTTTCATTCATGACAACCAGGAAAGAATGATAGACAATAAAGGGCTCAAGACCTTACCAAGATGCCAAAGTAACTCCTCCACGATCCACCCAGATAAATCCAGATTTGTGCTCCACCAATGGGCAGATCCCAAACCAATCAAAGAGAATTCTTACCCTAATTTCCAATATAAATATCACTTCAACTTGATGTTAAACATACCTCCTTAAACTACACTTAATCTTTACACAAAAATTAGCAAGTCCATAACTCTACCTGAAATAATCCCTCATACAATCAAAATGCAACAGTACCTTCCTTAGAGTCTCAAGAGTTCTAACATTTTTCAAAAGTTTGAGTCAAACTCAAATCAAATTTTTAACTATGAACCTCTATCAAAAGTCAAAGCAAGTACATAATAATCCCAAGGTGCACGGCACAAGATAAACGTTCTCATTCCAAAATGGAAAAGTAAGGGAATAGGAAAGGAAGAATTCAACCAAAATAAGACTGAAACAAGTAGCACAAACATTAAGTCCCATAGCTCTATGTCTACTATTTGGGGTACATATTGGGGAGATCCGAATCCCAGACAATCTGGGTGGCCCCACCCCTATGTTCTGCTTTGTTGGACCTCCAGAATGGGTTTGTTCTTTGGCAGAACATGAATTATACTACTGCACCTGAAGTTTTTTATAGATAAAAGATCAAAATACCGTTTGCTTTTCTTTGCTTCTCTTTTCTTTTTCTTTGTTAGTTTAATGAAGATTTAATCTAAACATCTCTTGCTTTTCTGAAATCACAAATCTGACAAAGCGAATCCACATATAAGGCTCTATAGTGTCAAAAACTGTTGTGCCCCATCCTAAGAAAGGGTTTCCAAATAATACACACGTACACACACACACACACACACATACACACACACACATTTTACCTATCATCTTATCTTTGATGGCTTGGTCTTCACAATTTGATGAAATGACCCTCTTTATCACATTTTCATAGAAATGTAAAATATACTTTTCTATCTACTTCATGTTTTTGTTACTAGAAAATTCAATTCATTGGTAAAATTTTTACAAATGTAGAAATAACTGCAAATTTTCATAATCACCAGCATAATTTGCAGTTTTTAAAAGCAAGGTCTGATAAGGTTTTGGACACAGCTATGTGTCAAAGCATTGTGTCAGGCCCCAGACACTGCCAAGACACACACACACACGTATACACGCACACACACACACACACACACACACACACACACGCACAGCTAGTGGTCAGATTTCTAGAAAGCAGCATAGTAATTTTTTAAAAGTACATCTTAATATATCAATTTTACTTCTGCTATTCAGAAAAGTGTGTTATATATAAACAAAGACACATTAGGGATTAACAAACAGATCAGTTAGCTATAAGGACTGCCACTGGTGATAGAGACAAAGAAGACTTCCTCCAAAGGGAGGTTTGATCACTACCCCAAAATAGTTTATTGGATAGATTCTTGTATTATTTGTATGTCTGAAGGTAAGTAAACTCAATGGGGAGATGTCAAATGAGTATATACTGAAAAACATAGAAAAGAAACAGAGAAGGGAGACATTCCTAAATTCCTTAAGTATCACCCCTGCTTTACTATTTCTCCTAATTCAAGGTTTTTTTCCAATCTCGCTATTCATTATCCCTAATGATCAAACACTCTATGGCCATCTGGATCATCTTTTGGTATTTATCTCATACTTACACTTTATATGTCTCTTCACATTAATGACTATATAGGAAATGGGCCCTTAGGACAAAGGGCCCAGTATAACTGGTGTGCTGTGCTGTAGAAATGAAGAACTGGCCCCCAGAAACCAGTTTGGTTAGATAAGATTTGGGGTTTCAGAGGTCTACCTAGTTTGTATACCTTTTGTCTCTCAGAATACTAATTAACAGACTTATAATTGCTTTTTAACTGAGCCCTAAATTCAGGATGCCTTTGGGATTTAGCACTACTACCCTCTAGTTTAAAGAATAAATGATCTTCCTAGTTTAAATACAGTTGTATATCCTGTCTCTATATTTTATTTCTAAAATCTTCATTGGTCAGATTCAAGGATATTAATATTAAGGGCAGGTTTGCTTATTTAGAAGACAGTTATAAATTTATTTTAACTGATCAAAAAATGTACCATAAAGAACAAAAGCTCTTTGTGGGATGGAGTTGGGGGCCCACAAATACATGAATCTACAGGTTTATTAGGGGCACACACACAAAAAAAAACCCCATATGTCCATGCCATCTTCTAAAATCATATGCCTTCATGCAGTTTGAATGAAACATTTTAGAAATAAAGTGTTTCATATTTCCTGTGCTTACCATGTGCCATAAACAGAGCCACAGGCCCGTAAAACTGATTACAACCACAAGAACACTTGCACATGGATTTTTGGTGAATTCATAAAGAGGGAATGAGCTCTCTAATTGGGTAGAATAGAGAAAATCATATTAGAATAAAGCCTAAGTATAGAATTGGACTTGTTGTCTGCCCATGGTGGCCTCATGGACTGCACCTTTCTCTACCCACACAGTTATATTCCTCTTTATCAAAAAGGTTATACTGGGCATCTAGAAGGCCCTAAAAGAGAAATAAAACACTATCATGTTATTTTCCTGATGCCATACACTTCCCCCTATCAATTTTATTTTAATTTATACTTCTTTAAAGCCTATATTGAATCCCTATATCACAAAATTAGGGCATAAGTGCATTAAATACTCTAATCTCACAATACAGGGTTACCTAAGTCTCGTAGTCCTCTCTTTTCAGTTACTATGTCTATAAATTTTGGGTGTGCATTTTCGGTAGAACTTGATAAAGGAAAGTAAAACTAATAATATAATAACAGAAATCAAATTTAGCAGAGGCTAGTAATGGATCAAGACACAAAAATTAATCTCCAACACTAAAATTAATCTCCAGTCAGATTTCATCTCCTTCCTAACCACTGAAATTCATTTCAAAAAGATTAGTGTTTGGTTGCAGCTTTTATGTAGCAGCTTAAATTCTTCTTCCTGCAAGTTATAAATCTGCATAGGAACTTTCCTTCAGAAATCATTTTCAGTCGAATTGCATAGACATTAAATTTCAAATATGCTAATATGAATCTCTACTCTTCTGTTGATATAGTTTTCTAACAAATGAAAGATTCCACAGTGGAAAAGAAAACTGTCTTCAAGGCTATTACAGACAGAACCATCAATGTCAGTTATGGTCCAAAAATCCAATTTAGGATTTGTCTGAGAGGAATATACTCCCCTTCCTCAGAAAAAGGTGGACCTTATGGTGTAATTCGGGATGCATAACAATGGCTGAAGTAGGAATGCATATAAATAATGCACATCCATGCTGCCATACATGGAAGGAAAATCTCTTAATTAAAAAGGACACAAGGTCATAGAGAAACTGTCAAGCAGGTCTATTTTTAGCTGACTAACTCTTCATCTGCCCACACGAGGAAATTACAGCCTTGGCATTAATTATAGCTATGGAAGTGTTACCTGAAAAATGAATTTTTTATGCTGTGCAAACAGTTAGGTAGCTGGAACAGGGAGAAATGCCACCAATACAGACAACTAGTTCCTCCAGGGTCCAATGAGACCATCTGTGCCTTTGCCTGAGCTTTTTCCTTTGGTTACATTTGAGCTACTACATCCACTTGTGGCAAATGTTCTTATTTCAAAAAGGAACACCAGGGAAGAACAAAATGAAGTATTTTTCCTTGTGACTGTCCTTATTAGTATGTATGCTCAAATGCATCAAACTAATGAGGCAGTGTCATTAGACAGAACAGCTGTATTGAGTACTCTGAAAGTTTCAGTACATTGAAAGGATAAAGAAAAAAAGCTATTAGTTAAACACAAGTAGTCATACAGTAATAATGAAAACAGTCAAGCAATATGTTGACTCCACTAATAACTACTGCATGTGGTAGAAAGGGTAGAATTTTAACATATTCATTTCCCCCGAAGCATAAGTTATTACAAGCTTCATTTCAAACACAGAACACAGTAAGGTATAAACTTTTTTTTACATTAGAATGCATGACCCTGGGCAGATGAAATAGCTCAGCAGACTAAATGCCTGTTTTGACAAGCTCAGGGACCAGGGCACCCTGAGCCAGGAAACGAGTCAAGGCATGGTGACATACACCTATGATCTCAGCACTGGGGAGGCTCAAAACAGGAAGAGTCTGAGCTGCATAGTGAGACCCTATACCAATTACATAAATAAAAAAAAAGAATGTGTGATCCTAATTTTAAGTTGCCTATTTTATTTAGGAACAAGACAAAATACATAATAACTTCAAATATTATACTAATGTAATACTCAATTTGCTTAATCTTAAGGTTAAAATAAAGGAGATCAGCATTTTGCACAGTTAAGTGAAACTATGATGAGAATAATAAACTTTAGGGAAAATACAAACAGAAATTCCTGATCTTTATCTCAGAATATAATAGTAGTAAAATTAAATTCATAGTTAAATCATGCCATGAGCTTTTTAAACTTATCAGAAATAATAACTATCTAAATAGAAATGAGAAACAAGAAATATTTAAATCTTTCTTGTCATTGTTGCATAACGTACTCTGTTATTAGTTGATGCTGCAATTATAGTAATCCTATAGTCCTTTCTGGTACCTGTGGACACCATCTATCCAGTATAATATTAGATATAGCTAATAAAATCCCAACACCAAAACTCTAAATCTATAAATCTGGGCTAAAATGGATTTTTTCATACTCCAAAGACTTGACATTTTATAGAATTTCCCCTACAATCACAGAGCACTATAGGTGTAAAGGAAATTGGAAGCCTCTTTCAATTGAATTCTCCCTGGTATTGGCAGAGTAACTTGAATGGTATTTTTTGATTTCTCAGAGGGATATATATACATATAATTTCCAGTTCTCCCTTTCTCTCTCTGCTTCCCACTGGCCATGACAGGAGCTTCCCTGCGCAGGCCCTTGCTCCAGGCCACTCCTGTGTTTTACCCTGCTGACTATAGACTGAGGCTTATCAAATTCTGAGCCAAAATAATCCTCTCTTCCTTTAAGTGGTCATTGTCAGGTATCACATCTTGGTGACAAGAAGGTGACAAAAACACCATAGCCCTTTCACATTTTTCTAGCAGTACAGATGGCTCTAGATGAAACTGTGATATTAATGATTTATTTATATATCTCTGCCTCATTTTCTCTTGCCATCGCTGCCTTAGCCTCTTACAAAATTCATGCATCTTTATATTCTTTTTTAATAAGAGCGTCTTCCCATCCCAGCTTTTATACACTAATTAATTAATGTATTCAGTATTTATTGGTAGCCTACTATGTGCGTGGTATTAGACACTGGAGTTATATGTGATTTTCCCTCCCCCTCTTTTATCTGAAAAAACAGTCCTTCATTCTCCATTCTGTGCTCACAAAATCCAGCTCCTATAGTTTTAATACTGTTCCTTCTCTTTACTGTACTTCTCAACCCTTGAGACACTAGGCTTAGTTTTCTTTCAGATTTAGGTCCCATTCAGGTTCCATTATCTTTCAGAACAATCCCAGCACCTTCTCCTCTTTTCCTTCCTATCTTACTTCTTGGTAGTTTCTTTCTGACTTCTGACTTTAAATACTATCTAAATGCTAATGATTCCCAATTCACATCTCCAAGTCAGACTTCTCTTTTGAACACCAGAGTTGTGTGATCAATATCTTACTTTTCAGTTCCACTTGGCTTTTAGATAGCTCCTGGTCCTGATAAGAACACAGAGGCATACTAAAATTAGGAAATATGAGCACTGTTAATTAACAAACTGAGTATTTACAAAGGTATGGGCAGGAGAAGGGTAGACTAGATTAGTAGCATCACAGCTATCGCAACGCTTAGAAACTTCGAATAATGCTCAAAATAAGTGTAGCTCTAAAAAGTAGAATTTTGTGCATAGGGCTACCAGAACAGTGGTAATATTTAGTCAGGTAACACAGAATCTGAAAATCTCACTAAAGAGAACCCAACAGAACAGTCATGATCTATTCTTTTCCTCCCTCCCTAGTTCCAGTCTACGATCTTCCCACTGACTGAACACAGGAAAAGCCAAAATGTAGAAAGGGGATGGCCCTACAGGTACCCAATGAGAAACTCAAGGCAGAAGGAGGCATGAGTTATCTTAAGACTGTGGGTCAAATCCCTGATCAGCTCTGCAAATGTAGGCACATTTATTGCCTAAGAAGTACCTGTGATATAAGATTTATTAGCTCTCTATTAGATGTTTATTAGCACACCTCACTCTGCTCCCTTGAAGACTGAAGACACCCAGGTTAGAGAAAAAGAAAGTAATCCTCAGGATTTTCAGGGACTTCCAATTACCAATTTTTAATAGCATCCATTCCAGACTCTGAAGTGATACTTAGAAGTTTCCAGTCATTATCCTAAACCTATAGTCACCTTGGATCCCAGGAAAAGCAAAGTCTTGGAGACCAAGCCATGATGAGGCCACTTGCCTTTGGTAGGCAGGAAAATTACCCCATCATAGAACCCCAAGCTGACCCTCAAACAAGGGGCCATCGTCTCATGATGGGAAGCCAGTCCCTCAATGGCTCTGCCAGAACATAAAAGAACCAGTCCTGAGATAACAGATCAACCAGACCACAACTTGATCAGAATTGCTGCTAATTATTCAAACTCCTAGAGCCAGGTGTTTTGCTCTTAATACCCATTAACAAGAGAGCCAAGGGCCCCTGATGAAATGAACACAGACCAGCTTATTGACACAGAGAATAAATCAGAGAAGTATAGAAGAAGCATCTTTGGGAACAATGGGAAGACATTTCCACATTGATGTGTAATTGGCCTTTCAAAATTAACATTTCTTTCTTTTTTTTTTTTTTTTTTTTTTTGTATTTTAGGGAAGGGTCTACAGGGTGTTCAGGGTCTCAGTACTAGATGGTACTCTTAATGATATCCTGTTTTCAGCCTCCCCAGAGCTAGGATTACAGGTGTGCACCACCAAACCCAAATTCGTTGCCAGCTCAGTGTGGGGGGTTACGGGAGCAGTACATGTGGGACCAGGGATCGAACCCCAGTCCTTGCACTTGCCTAAGCAGGCTCTTAGTCCTCTGAGCCATCTCACCAGCCCTCTTGGAGTCATTCTTGATTCCCCTACTTTTCACATATCTACATATTCCTGTCAGGGAGTCCTGTGGTGCCTGTGCTCACGACACATCCAGCATCACTGGCCAGCATCTTTGTAAAACTAACTCTTGACTGAATTCTCACAGCAACACAAATGTTATGTTGCACAAACAGTTTTGTGGCCAGCATTTCGGAAACAGAAAATTCACCTGTGAAGAAATGTAAATGTGATACCTAGTTTCGACACTGTGATAATAATTTCTTTTTGTATGATACTTATTTGTTACTCATCCTTTTTCTAAATAAATACATATAATATATACAAAAGGTTGAAAATTGCCATCCATTAAAGATTTAATGGTTTTACACAGAGATTGAAAATGTCCGTAGAAATCAAATATCTGCTTCAGTGAGTTTATAATGGTGAGGAATTGGAGGCAGATTACTAAAAATAAATTTAAATAATCCTCTTTTGCAAATCAGGCTAAGCTTTGCCTGTTTAAGTTAGTTTGGGCAAAGAAATTCCAGGAATGACAGGAAAATATATGAACAAATTTTGATACTATTCCAAGGCCAGAAAATGCCAACATAATTAACAAGTTCACCAATCAGCTTGTACAATCTTTTCTAAAACAATGCTATAAACTTAACAAATTCTCCCCCCAACTTACTGCTTGTTTGATTTTGGAGAACAGGTTTCTCTTGCTTTTTCAATGCAAAATTCAATTAAAAAAATCAGGTAATGCACTGATAAGAAACAATTATCACTCCAGCTGCACCTTAAATCAGACGTGTATCATAAAATGTTTTATTATTCAGAGAAACAATTAATAGTCCAGGTACATTGGATACATCCTATTAAATTTAAACTTAGCAACTTTTTGTGTGCTAATTAAGGTTTTAAACTTGGATCAAAATGAAAGTGAGGTCAAGAAAAGCAATGGCCTTTAAAAATCAGCTGCCAGAATCAGCTCTCCTTAGGGTTCCAAGTAGAAAATAAGCTTACTGCATCCCAGGCAGGTGCAGGGCTGCAAAGTCTTCATGACAATCCATCAAGCTCCTTTGCAACCTTGCATTCATTAGCAAGCATACGATGATTCCTTCATGCTTGTCAATTATCTGCTTTCTATCAAAACTATATTCAATCTGTTTTATCTAAAGAATTGCATACAATGAAATGAAAAGCATGTTGAACCTTCACTTTTACAACTTTTGGGCTGCTTTGTAATAACATTATTGCTCCTTCCCTGTTCTCGCTAGAAACTTAACCAAGTTAATAGTTTATTTCATGTTGTGCTTCCCCTGCACATTATTAATAATAATAATAATATCTAAGCTTTATTGACTCCTTTATCTGTCAGTCAGAATACAGACCAGTTGTAATACATTAGCTCATTCAATAGCCATAATAATCTGGAGAGGTATACTTTAATACTCCAATTTATTTTTCAAAGGTTTTAAATTAGAATTATTTACCTACAAGCTGCTTCAGAAAGATATTGATTTAAATTCATGAATATATGGTTGGAATGATGGCCCGTTAACTCTGAGGTTTCCTGTTATACCCCCTTGTACAAAGAAAGCACTTAAAAGATGCAGTATTTCTAAGTGAATGGCAGAACGAAACATCCACATTTGAACAAGTGAGCCACTACTGACAGATACTCTGAGAGAAAACATGTTCAGAAGAGTGTGGTGTTCTCGGTTTCCTCAGGGAGAGAAGCTTCCACTTGGAATTCTAATTTCAGCTGGTGTTACTAAGGAAGAGCCAAATCTGACAGCACAGGCCATGGAGGAGAATAAAGGAGAAGCAAGGCTGAGAATTCTTAATTAACAGGCTGCTCCGCTTGCCAGGGCCATCGTCGCGGAATCGCAGAGTCGTGTGGGAAGTTTACAGTGAGAACAGATACAGAAGCCACTCGGTGTGATTGCAGTCGTCGGGAGCCAAAAAGGCAGCTTCCAAAGCTCTCACCAGTGGTGAGAAAGGAAATTATTTCCTTTGCAAAACCTGAATCTGTCTCTCTGAAAACATTTTCATACTGCTAAATGGCTTAGCTAACGGCATGGCTCAGAGGTTCCAAAACTCAGTTTCTAAAACTAATTCAAATTGTGCACTCAAGAAATAAAAGGAAAGAAATAAGCAAAGCAACAACAAAAACTAAAGACCCTATTATTTAAACTAGTATTAAATTCCCAGAGGAATCAGGGAATTGCCTATACATTTTGAGAAAAGTGAACAATATAAAATCTCTTTTTCTTAGAAAAACTGTTAATTAAATAATTTAGTGAATATCTATTGAGTTATGTATCCGTGGGTACATATTTAAATTTTACAAAGGTCTGGGTTTGGTGTAGGTTCAGCAGTTATGAAGAAAGAAAGGCACATTTTTTAATGTATTTTTTAACAATAATGCCCAATTTTATTGTTATTACCAAACACTTCACATTGAGAAAAGGGCTTTGTAGTCATTTTTACTTGTTATTTTTCAATACCTTTTCCAGTAGAGGCTGGAGAGTTCTGTCACTATTCTTTTTTTTGTTTCTTTTTTTTTTTTTTTTTTTTTGGCGGGACTGGGGATTGAACTCAGGTTCTTGCATTTGTTTCTATTATTGATTGTATATGAGAAACAAATAGCAATGAGATAGTCTCAAAGCTCATTAATGTATTTTAGTACAGGGTTTACAGGGTCTACTGGGTCTCAGTACACAGACTGGACTCACAGTGATTCTCCTGCTTTCAGCTTCCCAAGCACTGGGATTACAGGCGTGTACCCCCACACCCTGTCTCAATCACTGTCTCAACGCGCCCCGGGGGCAGGGCCGGCATAGCACGCTAGAGATTGAACCCTGGGCCCTGGGCCTGACGGAGCAAGTGCTTGAATCCACTGAACTATCTGACCTGCCCTGAAAGGCACATTTTTGAAATCAAAGAACTATAATCTGGTTGGTGTGAAAGCCAAAACTTCCTATGGTAAACCATAATAACTAGAAAGTTTTTTTTTTTTAAAGATCTAAGAAAATAACCTGCACTTG
Source organism: Ctenomys sociabilis (assembly GCA_004027165.1). Lineage (NCBI taxonomy): Eukaryota > Metazoa > Chordata > Mammalia > Rodentia > Ctenomyidae > Ctenomys > Ctenomys sociabilis. The sequence goes on along the minus strand of PVKA01001888.1, from coordinate 98,268 downwards.
GTTGCAAGCAATGCTATGACTGCCTCAACATGTGCACAAACCGGAAGAAGCCTGTAATAATAACATACACAAGGACAGGAAGACCAAATTATCTTAAAAACTGCATACCAAGTGCTTGAGACTTCTTTAAAACCACATCGGTCCCCAAAGTTTTTGGTGACTTCTCAGGATTAGGTTTGTCAATAGAACATTAGTACAATAACTATTCCTAGAGTCTACAGCTGATTGGCCTTCTATCAGGATCTGGCAGACAAAGTAAAAGACCACATCACTTGTCACCAAGGAGCTCACACTCCAGTGGAGTCGATGTGAGTCAACACTGGATTACCATGCACCATGCGTCAGCACCAAGAGGGATAAGGTAAGAGCAAGCCCCAGTAGGGACCTCTTGTCCATTCAAGTTAGTCTCTTCTCTAACAAAATACCTTAAGCTGGGCATATTGGAAACAGTAGACAAATTACTTCTCACACTGCTGAAGGCTGAGAAGCCTAAGGTCAAGGTACCAGCCGCACACATTTTATCTGGTACTGTCCTTATCTATGACTTTTCCTGCTCTCTCCAAGGATGGAGGGGGCCAATTATAATGGTGTTAACCTAATTTATGACTTAAGACTGCCTGAAGACCTTATGCTTTTAATACTATTAAAAGCATGTGTGAGTTTTAGGAAATCAAGTTATGAACTAAGGAAAGACACAAACATGTAATCTATAGCAGAGCAAAAACAAGGGAGGGCCTCCAAACTTGAGGACAAATAACTGGAGAGTGTCAGTAGCTCAATGTTGAAATGAATAATAAACAATCATCAATCATTAACTTAATTTTATTTCTCTGATCATCAATAAAGTTGAAATTCCTCCATTAAAAAAAAAAAACAATGATTAAAATGGAGGACAGAAATTAAAAAGTGGGAAGAACCTGATCAAATGGGAAGGAGAACAGAGGTGGGCTTGGGGGGGAGGGGAAGGGAAGGGAAGGGAAGGAAATCTGAAGAGAAAAGAATGGAAGGGAAAAAGTGGAGATAGAGCTTTTCAAAATGGGAGGGGAGAGCCAGCCAGGTTGGTCAGTGGATTAAAGCACCTGCTTAAGCAGATGCAGGGATCAGGGTTCGATCCCCAGTGCTCCGTGCCAGCCCCGCCCCCAGGGCATGCTGAGATGGCCCCTGAGACTGGACGTAGTGGCGCGTACCTGTAATCCCAGCTCTTGGGAGGCTGAAAACAGGAGGATCACTAAGTCTGATCTGTGCAGTGAGACCCTGTACTAAATACATTTTTAAAAAAAATGAGAGGCAAAGAAAGATTAGAGGGGTAAGAGAAAAAGAACAAAAAAAGAATTAAGATATTATGTACATGTACATGTACAACTCCACACACCCTTATACTGAATATGATCATTATGTACTGCAAACCCACTTTTTTAAACATGTATTTAAATTTTTTTTTTAAATTGGCTTGCTGAAAATCAGAGCACTCCTATAGAGGAATGAGCCATGGGGTTCTTTTAGAGTTCAAGAAATATTAAGGCAGAGGGCAATTTTCAATGTATCATAGAAGAATTCTAAGATAGAACTAGATAACAATATAGTCTTTCCAAGGGGATCTATTCTAAAATTTCCAACTGTGGATGCAGTTTCTGAAGCCTTCTCCTAAAATAATCCCTATCAGAAGAGCTGGAACCCCATCAGCAGATGCCCAGACACCTCTACTGTGGCAATAAAGATAACCACACTTGTATAAATCTATTCTACTGAGATCAGAATCCCCATCATCCTCATAAATGATGCATACCTCTCAACGCATATTTAGTATTGGAGCCGTCTTATACCTGATCTCTCCAATACCACATGCTGGCACATTTAAAAATCTCTTTCCTATCCCCTCAGTCTGCAGTGGGCTTGCTTAATGATGATCTAGTCCTCTATTCCTCAGAAAGCCATCTCCCCTTCTCTACACTGTCACCTTCATTCACAGCCTCCTACAGCAATTCCTAGCGATAGAGATAGAAAATCCTGAAAATATAGCATAGAAAATACTCTTTTCCTCAAAAGAAAAAGCAGAAGAGTGACATCTTTTTTGTTAGAAGCTTGCTTTATCCTCTCTAATGACAAGACAACATTTAATTATAATTATTCAGTTACAATAACTGTATAAATAAATAGGTCTTATTGTCACAATTCTGTGTAGGCAAATCTCAATCCTTCATCATATAAACCCTCCTTATTATACTCTCTCCTTTCTCCACCCAAATTCCATTCCTTTCCCTAATATTTCATCTTATGTTTTCAGGTTTGTTTGTTGTTTTATGGGTTTTTATTTCCACGTGTAAAAATCCATCTCTGGTGGCTTTCTTATGTCCAGTACCTGCCTACACACTTCACAGGGATCTCACTTATTTCTAACTACAAAATAGTCTTCCTTCATCAGTATCATTATTTTACATGGAAAACAGTCAGGAAATAAACTTGAGATTCAGACTGCCCGTCTCATAAGCAATAGTCTTATAATTTGAAAGAAAATCATGTGGATTCACACTGTGTGCACTAAACCACTATTCTACCATTCCTTTACAGACACCTCTTACATTGTGGCCCACACAGGCATATAAAGAGGGTGACTGATCTGCTGACTACCTCTGCTTGTGGGACTGAGCTAGGAAAAATGAGAAAATGAACTGCTTGCTTAGTAGTGAGAACCGCACAGATTAGGCATTAGGGATAGTCTAGGCATGAACTTGAAGTGAGGATCAAAAGCTTAGACTTTGTGGAGCTGGGAAGAGGATCAGCAGACAGAGAAAGATGGAGGGGTGGAGAAAAACTTCACGATGTGAAATACATCATTTACCAGAGAGAATGTATGTATGCTATAGCACAAACATAGACTAATGCATGAAAAGACTATGGCACACATTTAAAAGAACTAAGCAAAAGAATTTTAAGCTAAGAGAAGCTGATACAAAAATACATTAAGCACATAAAAGCTGTGATCCCCCTGGTACGGTGAGAAGAGCTAGCAAATCTACAATATGTGAATGGTTAGCAACTTTCAAGACTACACCCCATATTTTCACAGCAGTATATTCACTTCTGTCATCGATTCACGTGCTGTCATATTGACAGCATTTTACTCTGTCATCATCCATCTAAATTCCTCCTGAAATTTTATAGCTAACAAATATTTATGTATTTTCAAGCTACAAGAAAACTGAGGCCAGAGTCCATGTTTTATGTCTTGAATCTCAAAAAAAAAAAGTATGGAACAGTATTTTAGCAGTAATAAACATTTCGCAAGTACTTGCTGAAATTAAGTTTGGTATTAAAAATATAGATGCCTTTCATTTGGGGGAAACTTTTTTCCCCAAAAACCTTCTGAAAGAAATTAGATTAAAGAGAAAATGAAAAAGTTTATTTTAATGAGCTTACCAAGTGCAAAATATTAATAATTCTAAAAAGATCAAGGTGAAGAAAGTTTTAATATTTAAATGTTGCCATGGAGTAGAAAATGAATTAGGGAATACAAAATTCACTTCCAATGGGTACAAAATAGATGTACCATGCATATAAAAATGAAACCAGATGATCTTTTGTAAAGGTTTAAACTGTAAAGCTACAAAGTCAAAGTGGAGCCTGGCTTTCGGAAAGGATTTTCTTGCTCTCCATGTAACTCTTGCATAATGCTCCAGTCTGCTATCACATAATTTACTATAATCAAGAGTTTGTAGGGGCTGGAAAGATGGCTCAGTAGAATAAGCACTTCCCTGGCAAGCGCAAGGGCCTGAGTTCAATCCCTGGTTCTATTTAACCTCTTCTTCTCTAAACAGAAAGAGCATGATGTGCTTGCTTTATTCCCTGAGCTGGCCAACAATGATTGCTTTCTCTCTTTCATTCCATGAGTGAAAAGGTAGCCAGCATAACTCCAGCATTACTCAGGGTTAGTCAGAGAGGCTGGTGTTACTTAGTCAACTTTTGCTCACTGTTACACAATAACATTGCGTCACATAGCATGACAACATATACCATCACAACACATATCTCTAAGAGCTTACTTCACAAAATGAACCTGTCTCTCCACAGCACCCCAGAATGAGAGTTGAGTAAACCAAACCTTTTATGGAAAACAGGGACCCTTTCTCTGCTTTAAAAACAATATAGCATATAGGAAACAATTGCAGGTAAAATTACAAGAAAGTTCAGTTTACTCATACCCCTGCAGGCAAACTGCAGGCCCACTCCTCTCCTGCTCAGAATCCATCACTGACATTTGGTGAGGTAAAATAACAATGAAGCACATTATTATATTTTAACAAGGCAAAATTCATAAGATAAAAATTTAGTTACAAAAGATAGTTTCAAATTTATAGAACTTATTTTTTAATTTGGGATTTTTTTCAACCTGAAAATATGCAGTACCTGTTTGCATTCCTTATGGGAAATTGGCCTATGTACACAGCACCTCTTAATTCCTTCTGTCCTCCAGTTATCCTTCCCCTCTTCCTTCATCTCTTGATCATCTTCCACTTTCAGAAAGATGTGTCTCCCTTCTTCCTATTACTTGTCTTTTATTTGTGCCATGTCTTTATACTCTGCATTTCTCATATAAGAGAAACCATGAAATATTTAAGCTTTTGTGTCTGATTAATTTCACTTAATATTATAGTCTCAAGATAACACCCATTTCCCTACAAATGAGTCCATTTTGCCTTTCTTTGTGGCAGAGTACTACTCCACTTTGTGTAAATATGTTTTATTTAAGTACTCCTCTGTTGTTGGATGTATAAGCTGCTTGCAAACTTTAGTATGTTGAATTGTGCCGCTATAAACATGTGCATGCATGTTTCACTATAAAATGGTAGCTTTAACTCTGAAAGCTACCTAGAAGGGGACTAGTCAGATCAAACAGAACTTCTGATTTCAATTTTTTGATCTGCACACTGATTTCCAGAGTGGTTGGACTAGTTTACCTTCTCACCAATAGGAAAAAGGTACTTTTCCCTCAGCCTCATCAGCAGGTTATTATTTGATTTCCTAGTGATGGCCCTTCTTTCTAGATGAAGATAGAAACTCAATGTTGTTTTAATGTGCATTTCTCTAATGCCCATCAATGTTGAGCATTGCTTTATATATTTATTGGCCATTTGTACTTTCTTCTATGAAGGATCTATTCATTTCACTTGCCCATTTTTGATTGGGTCTTTAAACAGAGCATTTGATTTTCTCAAGTTCTTTATGCAAGATATTCATCCAGTATTTGAGGTATACCTCTCAAATATTTTCTGTAGGATGTCTTTGCACTCTGTTGGTTGTTTCCTTTTTAGTGTTTGATTTTGTATGATACCATTTGTTGATTTTCAGCACTATGTCCTGTATAACTGAGGTTCTCTTCAGAAAGTTCTTGCCTATATTCATGGAAATTAGACCTAATTCATGAGCTCAGTTGACAGCCTAGAGGGACAAAATGTGATATGCCACTACTTGTTAAGACCAAAATTCAACACAGCAATACTTTTGAATGCTAGAGAAATGCAACTATAACAAGCTAAGGTTTTCTTCATCTATTGAATAAGCCAAAAGCAGAAGGAAAATCGCTCTTAGAAGGAACCTAAGAAAAATATGAGCTTATTAAAAAGTTCCAAATGATAGAGTAAATAATAAAATCAAGAATAGCAGTAGACATTGGGTTACCCACTAACTTATCTTTTACTTATCATGCTACTTTAATCATTATAGACTCAACTGCAAATATATATGCAACTATTTTATAAAACTGGGCAAAATATATAAAAAATATATGCTTAGACATTAAAATAGGCAACAAAGGAATGATTCTTGAGAATAAGGAAATAAATAAGGTGAGCCTTAAAATGTCCCTGACTTGGGGACAGGGTGATGGCTCAGTAGAATAAGCACTTTCCTGGCAAGCACAAAGGCCTGAGTTACACACACACACACACAAAAAAAAAAAAAAATCTCCCTAGCTTTTTAATGGCAGATACTTTCTAAACTTCAGCATAGAGAAAGTAAATATAGATAGGGTTGAGTAGTCTTGTTGGTGAAGGAGGACAGTGAAATTTGGGGAGCAGATATAGAGATCCAAAGGTCTATGTGCAGTCATGTCTTCTCTTTGACTCATGAGTAATTGGTGAATGTGCAGGACAAAACTTTATGATTCCAGGAAGAAAACTACCAGTGGGGAAAGAACAACTGCCAAAGAACAATATGCTCGACTGTTGTCAGTGTTCACTCAAGACAGAAAAAGTGACATTTAAATCATCCAGATCTGAAAGGTCCAAGCATTTGGTGCATTCTTGAGAGATCCCAGAAAAGTGATGGCTTTCTGTTAAGGCTAAACGACATGCAGAGTAAATTCTTCTAGGCCAGGGCCAGTGCATTGCAGCCCACGGGGCAACAGGCCTAGGCTGTTGCTATATGGCTGATAATTTAAATAGAGAAATGCTATTAGATAGTACCCAAAGTAGTTCAGTGATTATTTTAAAGAAGCCCATTAACCTCGTGGTACCTTTTCCTTAAAAAATCTTGAAAGTAAAGCTTAACAGGTTCCATGTTATCCAAAGGTAACTTGATTACAAAAACAGCACCTAAATTTCCTTAAAATGAAAACAGAATCAAGACACTCAGAGATGTAGAATCACAATAAACAGCATCCAATCTAAATTTATGAGCCCTGAAATGAAAACATCCATGAAAATGTAACATGTAAGTAGAAGAAAAATTAATTGATAGAAATAGACCCAGAAATGACAGAGGTGATGCTGTTAAGAAATTTTTTAAATGCTCTCATCTACATTTCAAGGGTTTAAAAATATAATAAAATGAGAAAAGGAAGATAAAAAATTAATACAGCTACAGTTATAAAATGTAATGTCTGAAGCAAAAATTATTGCATTAACTTGACATATATTACACTAAAAAAAAGTATTCAAAAATATAGACATGCTTCTTGTACTATGTATAACCACTAAGAATATAATAATATAAAAGGTATTAATTATTGAAAAATGTCCTATTAATCAACTTTGAAAAGAAAAACATAGTCGTGAAAACTACCAAAACTGATGTCCTAAGAGTAAATTCCTGAAGAAAGAAATACAGAAAAAAAAAGAAACTATATTTAATTTACTTAGAGTGCAGAAAATAAAATGGACAGAAAAATATTTAAAGAACTAGCATCCAAATATTTCCAATTTGATAGTAGTTGATATTTATCAACCCATAAATATCAACAAATCCCAGATGAAAAATGAGATTATTTTAAGTAACCAGAGGAAAAAGACACTTAAATGTAGGGAAGTAAATTTAAGAATTACCCTGACCAAACAAGGGAGAAATACATGTAAGCAGAAAGAAAATGGTATGATATTCTGTATACGTTTAAAGGAAAAGAAAATCTTCTAAAGTGGAAAAAAAGCATTGCAAGCCAAAACAATTTCCTATAAAAATAAAGGTAAGTAAAGAAGTTTTTATGCAATCAAAGGCATAGAGAATTAAGAACCAGCAGACCAACATGCTAATGAATGTTAAAGGATATTCAAGCTAATGAAAAATTGTACCGTATAGAAATTCAGATTTTTATAAAGAATTTGGAATGCTAAAACCAATAAATATAAAAGACTTTCCTTATTTCAGTATTTAGTTAAAGGACTCAAGAGTAAAAACAAAATTGATTGTGCTCACAAATTCTGCAAAAGTGACACGTTTGACAGTATTAGCACAAGGGACAGGAGTCATGGAATTATATTGTTATTACACTTTGAAGTGCTAATATATTATTAGAAAATGATATATGATGTTATGGTGAGTAAATGTATATATTTTAAACTCTAGAGCACCTGCTAAAAATGGCAATAGGTAAAGTTAGTAGACCAATGGATACTATAACATGAAATAGAATATATTCAATCTAAGAGATGGCTGAGGAGGAGCAGAGAAGCTAAACATGGACAAAAGTAAAAAGCAAGGTCAGAGGCTTCATCCCAATCATTTTATCACCCCATTAAAATGAACAGTATATGCCCCTTAATTAAACAGCACATTGTCAAACTGTATGAAAAGATCAACCAAATATCTATTACACAGTAAAATACAATTTAAGAATAAACAAAAGACTTGAACATTTGCCTCCCAAAAAAGAAATTCAACTATCTACTCAGTTTATGAAAAGATAGTCAATATTCTTCATAATGAGGACATTAAAACTACACTAAAATACCACTTTACACTTATTTGAAAAGACTAACAATATGAATTGATGGAGTCCTGAAACATCACTAATTGAACTGGAAAATAGTACTACCCCATGGGAAATAATTTGTCATAATATTAAATATATCTTAGCCTCAGCAATTTCATTCTAAATATTTACTCAAAAGAAACTAAAAAGATCTGCAGAAGTCTTTGGTCTCTAATATTTACGGCAGTTGTATTCACTTGCACTATAAACAACTCAAGTGGCCATCAGCACATGAATGGTAATCAAAATGTGACATTTCCATACAATGGAATATTACTCAACAATACAAAATGTAAAACTGTACAAACACTCAGAACATTCAAAAATAAGCAAGAATAAACATGGTGAAAAAACCAGACTGAAAGGATCACATAGTATATGATGCCATCATACAAAATTCTAGAAAACACAAGCTGATTTGTAGTGACAGAAAGGTGATTCATGGTCTAGGGTTGGGACAGGATGAGACCATAGCAACGGAACGCAGTGCAACATTAGGGAGTAGTGGAAATGTTCAATATCCTGACTGGGGTGGTACCTTCATCAGTACATACTTTTACTAAAATGTATCTAAACTACTCACAAATATATTCATTTTGTGTATGTAAATTATACCATTGACATTCATTTTAAAAGAATAAAAGACATAATGCCACTTTAGAGAAATTCATCTGGTTACTAAATGTACTCAACCCCAGAGAAGTTTTATATTTTTGGAAATACCCTCTCCTATAATATTGTGGAAAACAACTTAATAATAAATTCCAGCTCTTCTTACATTTTTCTTGTGCTAATTGCTAGTTGGCAGCAACTATCATGGTTGCTTTTTGTGCTTCGCAAAGCAACTGAACTGCAAGATTAGTTAGTGATGTAACTCTTCACAAAAAGTATATCCACCACCTCCCTTAGAGCTCTCCATTGTAGCAATCTCAAACTCCCAAGAAGATCCAGGTAAGTACTATAGTGAAAAAGGAACCCAGTATTAAACAATAGAGACTAACTGAAGACCTATAGGAGAAGAGTTATTTAAACAATTTAAACATCATAACATGAAGTTGTCCAATCAAATGAAATATTTTTCCAATGCCAATAAAAATTTTAATTGATAAATTCCACTTTAGAACCAACTTTCCTAAATACCCAGTCCCAGGAAAATATGTATAACAAATAACTAAAAACATTTTCTTTACAGTGTATTAAATTACGGACATATAAGTTATTGAGAAGACCCATGGTGGAGTTTTAAGAATTAACAAAGGTGGTAGAAGAAAGCCATGAAATAAGGGGAGGATAAACAAAGCTTGATTCAACCCAAATTTAATAACTTCATAAAGACAAGGCATAGAATATAACTGAGTCCAAAAGTACAAAAAAAAAATTTTTTTTTTTAAAGGGACACATCGGTCTAGATACTGAACTTGATACAAATGATTGGGACTCTCTGTCTCTCTTTTTCTATGTCTTTCTTATTTCACTTGAGGAAACATCCATACAAAAAAGTAATAACAGCAAGTCATCTTCCCACGTACTCAGCACGTGTGTTTGGCCTGCGATTTCCCTGTGATTGCTGATTCCCCACTGCCAACAATGGTCACATCATAAAATCCTGTTTCCTACACCATAGGAGGGCTCAAGTTACATCACTTTGTTTTCAGAAACTGCGGTGAATTTGTAGGGAGAACGAGCACAGAAAATTTAAGCGGAAGTTCAAGGTTATATAAAGAACAGGTGGGTTCTCTAGAAGGAAATTTTGATCCATTAATAGCTGAGAACAAAACACCACAGGTAAAATAGAAATCTTTGTTAAGCACCTAGGCCAAAAAAATAGCTTCTTTTTAACACATCAGAAAGCCGCATTGATGTTTGCTTCTGTGTGATCTTTTCTGTACATAGATTTTCTTTGTTTTGTATTATGGATCTTTCAGAAATTTGTGTTCCATGCACTTATACGACCATTTAATAAACGCCTTAATTTTAGGTACTGTATTAGATATGGGTGACAGAAAAGAGTATAAAACTGTGGTATCTGTGTCTTCAGTAGCTTTTATGTCTCAGTGTCATTGCCATTGAGAACCTAGCAGTAATCATGGGCCACCTGCACTGGATTTGTAGAGGAACTAGACACTGACACCCTCAAGATGGCTTTTGAAAAGTGAAATCACTTTCTAGCTTGGGAAAGAGCTGTGAGGGAGTCCTGCTAAATCTTAGGATAAAGTCAGAGAGAGCTCCAAATGTATTGCACAGAAGTAGGAATTGAAGAATAAAAAGGTATATTCAGACCCTGAAGACTTTGGTGTGCTCTTCACCATGAACACCAAAACTTGCTGAGATATGAAAAGGTACTAAGTTTTACACAAGGTTTCAAGCACTTGTTTGCAGTCTCTGTTTCAGACACTTTGCAGAATAGAGAGAAGCCGTGCTGCCAGTCACAGGAGAGGTTAGGGGTGCTGTTACTGCATGTGCTAAGATAAGAATAGACACCCCTGGTGAAACATCTGTCTGTGTGTGCTGAGTATGCATTAGCTCATTAAATCCTTTCAACAAATGCTCTAAGGAAGACACTATCATTCCTATTGCCAGAGAAACCAAGCTGATGCTATATTTGGATTTGAATCCACTGAAACTATCTCTATTGTTAGTGTTTGCTCAAAGGTTCTCAAGAAACCAAGATCAGAGCCCATGCTACTCACACAAAGAGACAGACACAAGGCCCTATGGAGCTTGTCTACAGCTTCATGGAAGCAGCCAGCTCCAAATGTATTCTACACCTTCAGAGAAAGATGTACAGCTTCCGACTCTTGACCACTGAAGGATAAATTAAACAAAAAATTGGTGTTATATCAAGTGACAGAATCTGTACAGATTTAAACTTAAATAGGACTCTTTTCTCCATCTGTGTCCTCTTAAAAGAACAATTTGTTTTGACTGTATACCCATAATCACAGCATACAAATTTCTTATCAAACCAATACATCCTTTGTATTTCAAAATTCTCTCCTCAACTGAACCTACTACAGCTGTTTATGAAATGCAGCTTCTTTTCCGACCACATCTGAATCAAGTTTCCTGCTTCATCAAGTCTGTTTCCTCCACACTTTACACACAAGGAAAATAAAGCTTACAGATAGTTGAAGACTCAAGTTTACTCATATTTTACTTAGGCAGTCAGGACCTGAACCCGGAGCCAACTGACCCCCAAACCAAGCTCCAGCCTTCTGTCTTATTCTACTTCCCTCAAGTGCTAATAAAAGAGCTGAACAGTGGAAATTTCAGTACAGGGGGGAAGTGAAAAAATAGATACATTAGTGCATAAGCATTGGTCCTTTCATTCAAAGCTTCGGGATACAGCATGCTAACCAAGAACTTACTCTATCCAAGTTTGTTTCTGTACCAAATGACACACAAGAAATTTCAGCAAGTATGCAAAAATGTCAGGCAAGAGAACGCTGCACCACTGTGACAGACCTTAATAAAGTAAATACTTTAACAGAATAATCAGGGAAATCTGACACCAGTCTATGAGAAATGGACCAAGGACAAATATATGGATATCTACTAGAGACAGCACTGTATAACTATTAGGAAAGTGGGTGTCTTGATTCATATCATCTACATTTGTGATCCTAGGTAAATTACCTAATCTCTTTCTGTTTCAATTTCTATGTTTGTGAGAGTAGTAATAGATTTATCCTCTCACATACTTGTGAGGATAAAATAAGTTGATATATAATTTTTATGAATAATGTTTATAAATGGTTATTTTTTCACAAATAGTCAGAGTTGCTTTAATTATCAGTGAATAAAATCAACTTGAGAGAAAAGATGAGCCTAACCTCCACTGTCTACTCAAAGTAGCAAGGTTGAGACGCCACCAGGAAGCATACTGATGGATCAATAAAGCAGTTATCAGAGACAAGTTGATTTTAAAAGCACATAGGCTGCCTTTGCAGGTAAGAAGAGTACAGAAAGACTGATGCTCAGATTAGACATCTTTTTCAAATGATGAAAAACCTGATGGGTGATCTACCTGTCAAAATACAAGGGTAGACAATTTCTGAAAGAACTTCAGCATAGTTGGGGTCAGACTGGCTCAGTGGGCACATGGGTGCTTAGACTGGGCAGAAAATGAATAGATTTAAGATAGAAAACTTATTCCACACAATAGTGACTGCTGTAAGGCCACTGAGATCCAGGTGGACAGACTCAGGATGTGCTTAATTCAGTGTTTGTTATTTTGACCACCAAGCATTTTATGTGGCCACTGCTGTGCACTGTACCCTGAATTTCTTTAGACAACTACCCTGTTATGGTTTGTATCTAGTTGTCCCCCCAAAGCCTCTTGCAATTATGGGGCAGCTTCTGGAGGACTGATATTTGTTTTATGGTGTCTGCCATGAGCCATTCTGCTTTGGAGCCTGATGAGCGTGGACTGCAACCTCCACTGACTGTGAGTGTAATAAACCTTTCTTTCCTTCATTCATTATGGGTTTCAGGTATTTGTCCCAACAATGACAGAAGAGTTACCTTGACACACCCCTAACTAACTTCCATACTACATTCCCAACACCCTTGTGGCTCCAGTGGTGATCCAAACCCAAAGAAGGGCATAAAAGCCATGACCCAATGTCCTTTGGCTCAGGTTAGGCATGTAACTCAGTTTCCAATCAAAGTGAATGCCAGGAATTGATAAGAATTCCCAGGAAGGGATAACCTTACTTCTACTAGATTTAACCACAAAAATGTAGACTAGTAACCTGTTTTGAAACTTGGTTTCATTGGTGTTTATCTTCAAAAAAAGAAAGAAAGAAGAAGTGGGATAGGAAAAAGGACACACACATACACACACAAGACACGTAAGATCACTATACTATTAATTCCTATTGGAACAGTTAATGCTTAATTATTTGATCCATTTTACATGACTATATCTGGTAACCTGAGTAATACTTTGAAGATAACAGTAGGCAATGAAACAACCATTGTTGATGTTCCCATCATCTTTTTTTGAGATTCTGTACCGTTTTTAATTCTATTTCAAAAAAAAAAAAGAGAGAGAGATCACAAGGGGAAAAATGTAGACTTAATACTTCTGGGTGACAAACTTCCACAGGACTAAAAATGATACCAAAAGGACAGAAAGAAGAAAATGCAGTTGTAATAGCACTGACTTTAATGTTTTTTTGTAGTGTCCTAATCCCTACTAATACATATAGGAAATGAGAAAGACAAATCTACTACCTGAAGACATCATTTCCAGCTGACAAAATGAAAATCTACTCAGTAGTGCTTATTAATGTTCTTGGCTGTGTGTGTGTGTGTGTGTGTGTGTTCTCATTCATGTTCAAGATTGGCTTGACTGATTTTAATAGCCTCTTCTTTTCTAATATACATTCCTAACATCTAAAAATACTTTCCTAATCGAAGAAATAAAAATGTCTTCAGTTTTATACTAATGGATCCCATATACCTATTCACTTATAAATATTTGTCAGGTTCATAGCTCAGAACTGAAACTTTATGTATTAGGCAAAAACAAAACAAAAATGTATCTCCCCTGCCATACTTGTGAGATTTAAACACAAATTTGGTAAGCATATAAATAAATGAGTTAATCAGTAATTTTTCTTTGGGGTTTAATATGTTTTCTTAACAATTAAAAATGTCAGGGCCTGCAAGATAGCACAGCAGACTAAGCGCCTTCTTAGGCAAGTGCAGGGACCTGGGTTCGATCCCTGACACCAAACACTGCACCCGCCCTGCCACACTGAGTCAGCCACTCAGACTGGGCATGGTGGCACACACCTGTAATCCCAGTGCTGGGGAAGCTGAAAACAGGAGGATCACTAGAAGTCTAAGCTGTATAGTGAGACACTGTGCTAAATGTATTTTAAAAAAATTGTTGAGGGGCCAGCCAAATAGCTCAGTGAATTAAAGCACCTACAAGCAGGCTCAGGGGCCTGAGGTTCTATCCCTGGGCTTGTCATGCCTCTCTCTCCCCCTCGTGGCTTCCTGAGATGGAAATTGAGACTGGGCATGGTGGCACATGCCTGGAATCCAATCACTATGAGTCCAATCTAGTAGTGAGACACTGAACACCCTGTAGACCCTTTCCTAAAAATACAGAAAAAAAAAATAATGCTGAGTGTGTAGTGAATCACAAAATCTAACTTTTCAGGGGCCAGAGAGATAGCTTAGTGGAATAAGCGCTTCCCTGGCAAGTGCAAAGGCCTGAGTTCAATCCCCAGTTCTGCAAAATAAAATAAAATAATATTTTTTTTAAAAAATCTAACTTTTCAGAAGATATTTTCTAGTACAGATACTGCAGTCCGGAGAGAAACCAACAGACAGAAACCCCATAATAAGTTGAAGGAAGGTTAATGCAAAGAATTATTGGCTGTAAAAAATGACATATAAGAAACTAGAATATAAGGAAATTACATAGCACCTTAAGGCTGATGAGGGGTGCCTGAGGAAAGACAAACATAAAATGCTTTCAGATCTCACTGGAAGCTATTATTTGCCTCTTGGATAACAGAGAATTTCACTCAAGCTGTGGGTGGTCTAGAGCTGCTCATCTGAGGGATGCAAGATACCAGCACCATCCAGAGTGCAGGCCGAGGAGGCTATCAGCAGTTGGTGGTCTGGAGGCAAAGTGGGTGTCTGGGTTCAGTGGAAGCAGAAAGTTTTCAAAGAATGCAGAGTGTGTAATATAATTGTTCCAGGGCTCATGCCAAGCACTATGTAGGTGATAGCCAGGCTGAGAAAACAAGTTCAAGGGAGAATCCTGCCTGGAGGTCACAGCTGGGGTAGGAGCCAGTAGACAACCTCACACCCACATCCTAAAACCCCAGCGCTCATGAGAATCTGCAAAGAAATCTCTTCCCCCAGCACAGTGTGTCCAGTGTCCTCTACTGAGAAAGCTTAACACTATAGCCACTTTGAAGAATAAATTGTCAAATAATCTCCCTGCTTTGCACAGAAAAATATTAAAGGGTATATGGGGGAGCTGAAAAGTAAAAAATTAATAACTGACAGTCAAAAGTTCTCTACCATATGAGTCATTTTCTATTATCAGATGCTTCATTTTATTTATTTTTATATATTCAAAAACAATCTTTATTGATGAAGTTCTATTTACAAGAAAAGATGAAAAACATACATGTCCATAAAATGTACAGAAGAAACAATGAATTACAATGCAATTTGATACAACAATAGAGATGCACAAGAATTAAGCTCCAACTCCCCATTTCAAGTTGTGGAACTCACAAGCTTCAGTCAGAGGCTAATTTCACAATATTGTATTGGAGCAGTGCTATATCTGGCATCTCTAAAACACTACTAAAAATGTATAGAAGCTTGTATGATCTAGTTTTTAATGAATCTAAGCACAATCAAATAATATCACTTTGATTTTCTAAATGTGGACAAATTTTCTTTAGAGTGGGATGCTTCTCAGAGTCAAAGCTACCATGACAGGAGGGACATACAAGTCTGTCATTTATGCTGCTGTCTGCAGTTCTGATATTCTGATAAGAACGCTGTAGCCACACAACTGTTGCATTTCACAGGTAATAAAGGTGAACCTTTTCTCTGGCCTTGGACATTTATGATCTCGAAATTCATAATTCAATGCGATTGAAAAGAATCAAGTTACAACCTCTTTCCAGAGATAGGAAGCAGTACTAATTTTGATAAAAATCTTAAAAAATAGTCCAATGTACTTCTCAGTCTGCCATTCAAACTAGAGGTTTGAACTGCAGAATATTAGTTTGAATGTCAATACATGGTATTAGATTTTGTTGAAGCCATGAGGTTACCTAGAGAGGACACATAAAGAGAGAACAAGTATGTTGGGATCCTTTGAAGCAGTTAGAAGTGGGAATTGTTTCAAGCTAGTTTTGAAGATGCTCTCTCATAAAGAGGATAAAGAAAGTAAGGGCAGAACAAAGCTGAGCAGGGTTGTGGCCTCACTTGGAACCTACATTCAGCTTAAGCCCACAGTGATCCCTGAATCAGCAGCGTACACAAAGATAATCCTATCTTGGGCTAGGGACCAGCCTCATAGAGTCCCTCTCCCATTACATAGCTGTTAACTATAGGCTATACTGGGAAGGAAATGAGGCAAGCATCCATCTGAGATGGCTCCTTTTCCAGGTACCAGGAGTTACCTGTAGTCATTAACAGCCAATGCCAGCAGCACCTGATGAATCAGATTTACTAGATGCTAAGGAGGACCTGGGCGAGGCACCTAGGGTATCTGTCACACAAAAAAAGAAAGTTAACATTGGATAATTCTTATAGAGCAGGGAAATCTTGGAGGAACACACAGGTAGAGAAAGCAAAAGATGGCAGTAATAAAAGGCAACTTTACAGCCAAAGCTACAGATGAATAGAGAGCAGAGGGGAATAATTGCATACAACCTCAGTAACTCAGATCTCTAAATAGGATATTGTTAAGATATTACACATCTTATATTGTTTACTTTGTCTAAAATTATTGGCACACAATAAAACAAAAACAAAGTCTACAGCAGGCACAAGGAGAGCCCCTAAGATGTAATTTACCAGGTGCCCCCAAATCAGAACAAACACCTGGGATTCAACACACCCAGTGGAAAGGAACTTGGCAGTGGCATCCAGATCTGCTGGCCCCCTCCAGTGCTGCCACTGTAAGTCTTTGGCAATAAACAAAGCCATTCTGATGACCGGCTACAATGAGATGCTAAACTCTACTACACTAAAATAAATGGGAACTTGATTATGCATAATTAAAAAGACTGCCATGTCATGTTTGTGACAGTATCCTAGTGATTTGTGATTATCTCATCTTGAAAAAAAAGTCACATCTTGCTTTTGTTTAGAATGAGCTGATTTGACACATAAAGTAGATAAAAATTTTGTACTAAGAGATTAAAACTGGATTTCCACTTTTTACTAAACATTGTTTTCCGAATTAACATTAAACCAACTGAACCAATAAGAATTAATGTCTATTATCTAAATGCATTCTAGGAATGCACATGGTATTTTAATAAGTGGGAGTCAGAATATAATCCTAATAGATTATTGCACTTTTGCCTCCAAGAGTCTCTGAACCTCGCCTATGTGACAGGTTCATCCCTTTACCTTTGGCAGCAAAGAAAAGAAAAGAAAAGAAAATGAAAAGAAAAGAAATTTATTATTTACAACTACTTAGCACTTTTTTTCTATAAATCACTGGATGATTTTTATTTTTATTAGATATCCCAGTGACACAGTAAAGATGAGAGAAACTCAAATGACAGGATGACAACATCCAGGTGAGCCAGGGGAACAGCTTCCTGGCTGGGGCAGCACAGCCAAAAGCAGCCTGAGGCCATCTTGAACATTTTATGATGAATCTACTGGCTCCACCCTCTATGAGGAGAGACAGGAAGTGATAGGAAGTTCATCCCCATTAAAAATGTATACACAGTCTTCTCATCCAGGAAGTCTCAGTGTGTCAAATAGAATGCAGATTCCCTTAGAATAATCAAACATGTTAAATCTCTATCTAGTTCCTTTTGAAGAAATTTATTTTCATATAGCACTCATACCTTCCTATATTTTAACTGATTATTTTCTTATGACATAATCACTAGTATTTTGCCTAGTTGATCTATCTCTTTATAACAGTGGGGTGTTAAAGATCCCATCACAATGTATTATTCCTCGCTCAATTTTTCATGTCTGTTAAAATTTGTCTTATGTAGCAAGATGCTCCTACATTGGGTGCATATATATTTATGATTGCTATCTCTTCATCTTGCAGTTTTCTCCTAACAAGTATGTAGTGATCTTTATTTCTTTCAGTCACACTTGGTTTGAAGTTGACATTGTTAGCAACCAGAATAGCTACCCTTTTTTTCACAGTTCCTGTTGCATAGAGTATTGTTTCCAATCCTTTTGTCTTTATGAATTTCCTTTGAGGTAAATGTGTTTCTTCATTTGTGTGTGTGTGTGTGTGTGTGTGTGTGTGTGTGTGTTAGGAAACGGTCTACAGGATGTTCAGGATCTCACTACTACATTGGACTCATAGCAGTCTGCCTGTTTATAGCCTCCCAAGAGCTGGGATTACAGGTGCATGCCACAACGCCCAGTCTCCATTGCCATCTCAATGTGCCCCAGGGGCAGCGCTGTCATGGCAGGCTCAGGAATCAAGCCCCTGGCCCCTACTTGCAGGTGCTTTAATCACTGAGCTATTTGGCCAGCCCTTAAATGTGTTTCTTGTATACAGCATAATGCTCTAGTTTATTTCTTGATCCACTCTGCCAGTCTGCTTCCTTTGACTGATGAATTGTGTCCATTTACATTAATGGTTCTGAATAGTACATACTGGCTTATCTTTGACAAGTTATTTTCCCACAGTAGGTTCCCTATTTTTCCCCTGTTTAATTGCTTGCTCTTCTTGGTGGCTACTTTCTGTTGCTGTTCTTGAATCTATGATTTTCATCTCTTTCCAAAATATCGGTCAGTACTCTTTGTAGGGTTAGTTTGGTGGTCATGAATTTCTTCAGTTGTTCTTTGTCGTGGAAGTATCTTATATGAACCCACATAATCAACCAGACCAGGAATTCTGATATAAGTAGATTTATTGGAAGTAGCAAGCAAGCTGTCTGTCTAGTGGACCAAGACAGCAGTGAACAAGGGGTTATAAGGCATTTTTTGTGGGGAGGGTATTTTCTGGCTGGAACAATCAAGGGAGAACTAATCTTGGCAGGGCTACGTGGTCTGTGAGGAACTTTCAATGTTGACAAAAGAGAGTTTCTGTGGTTGCTTGCCCAGGTCAAAATCAGGCAGACTTGTTCTATGGCTTTGGGCTTGGCTCTGTGTGGGGCCAAGGGGAGTTTGGGGGCAGGGTGCCTGGGAAGCTTTGAATCCTAACTTATCATTTATCTGCTCCTTAAATTTGATAAGATAGTTTTGCAGGGTATATTGATCTAGGTGGGAAGTTGTTTTCTTTTAGGACCGGAAATACTTCACTCAAACCTCTTCTTGAATTGATAGTTTTTGTTAAGAAATCTGCGTGATTCTGATGTGCTTTTCATTATAGATGACCTGTTTCTTTTCTCTAACAGTTTTTAATATTCTGTGGTTTTGCTAAATTTCTTGGATCTTGATTATTATGTGTCTAGGTGTAGATTTATTGTGTTTATAGATAATTGGAGTTTACATGCCTCACTTTTCTGTATGTCAGATTCTTTTCCCATGCTTAGGAAATTTCCTGCAAATAATCTTTTTTATGTCATTTGTTCTGACTCCTGCTGTTCATGGACATCTATTAGTCTTATATTATGTGTCTTTGCATCATCTTGTGGGTGCTAAACTGCTATTTTCCAGTCTCTTGTTAGTGTTAAGAGATCTGTCCTTTCACAATCACTATTCACAATGCTATCTTCAAGGTCTGGCAGTCTATCTTAAGTTTCATTGAGTGGTTTTGCTAGCTTTGGGGGCAATCCCTGATTTCCTAGATATCTGTTTGAATCTATTTCATGCATTCTAATTCTTTCCTGTATTGTTCATCCAAGGTTTTTGTCAGTTTTCTATTCACCTCTATTTATTTTTATCTATGCTTTTTTTAGATGTACTGAGCAATTCTTTCATAATTGCTGTCATTTCTTTTTTTTTTTACCTGAGAGATTGTGATCTGATTTCTTCTATTGTTTCTTCCATAGTCTGATAGAGCTGTTTAATCTCAAGTGTATGACTTCCAAATTCTTCTATGTCCTTGTCTCCTAGACTTTTTCTGGGTTGGCTGGAGATCTGAGATCATCTTTTGATTCTTCATCTTGACATTTTTAAGCACCCAGTGTTTACCTGAACTCATCAGCAATCGGAGGGGAGAGGGGCATAAATCTTGTCAGGAGGGACAAGGCTCCTGTAACAGCGGGGGGACAGGGTAGGCTCGTGAAAGCTCCTGCTTTGTGGGAGTTAGTGTCACTCCTGCCATATGGGGGGCAGCTGCAGCTCGGGAAGGCTCTGAGATGACTGATGTGGGTCCAAGCTCAACAAAGCCCCTGAGACAGTGGTGAAGGTGGGGCAGGACACACCAGCTCCCCATAGCAGTCTGGTGTCTGCCTGCTCCCAGCCACAGTGGGATAGGTCACTATGGGTCATCAAAGCATCCACTCCGGTCATGGGCAAGGGCTGGCCTCACCTCAAGTTTGTGGAGATTTCTGTCCATAATCAGCTGGCTCCAAAGCAAAGCAGGACATAGAAGAGGACAGGAGTTCATATCAGTGGAAAACAGCAAGAACAAAAGTGGAGGAGCAACAGCAGCCTTCCTTGTACTTCTTGAGTGCGGAGCCCTACTGACTCCAGTACATTCTTGGACCAGCAGATATTTATAGCTGGCTCTCTTTGATGAGGTGAATTTCAAATTCTACATAAGTATCCCACCATTCTGTGGCCCAGGCAAATTCACCTTCTCCCAGTAGTTTTGTTCCTTTTCTAGGCTCTGTTAACCTGGGTTTCACTTCAGCTGGTTAATCTACTGAAGAATGGTAGGAAGATCCTTGCACTCGTGCCCTTGACCTTACAACCACTGAAGTCTGGAAAACACTTCCTTAATCTTTGCCCCCACAACACCTAGTTGTACACTTGGAGCCCATGTTTCCTTCTTTGCCAGCACATGTCCAAATCAAGTTTTCTGAATAATCTATTTGAATCTCTCATTCAATGTTTATTGTCTTAAAAAAAAAAAAAAAAAAAAAAAAAAAAAAAAAAAAAAAAAAAAAAAAAAAAAAAAAGGGAAACCTGACCCATAGGAAAAGAAATACTTTGTTTAAAATAAATATCCAGGGCAGGGGAGATGGCTCAGTAGAATAAGCATTTCCCTGGCAAGTGCAAGGGCCTGAGTTCAATCCCCAGTTCTGCCAAAAAATAAAAAATAAAATAAAGTAAAAATCCACTCGAACCTACATACAGAGCCTTCTATTTCAAGCTTAACATTGTATTTGGCTAACTTGTGTCTCCATCAAATTTTCTTATTGTTTTTCATTTTAAAATCCAATGGACAATAAAACCTACATCTTCTGTATAAGTTTTGGGAAGGTACAGTAAAGCAAACACACCAATTGTAATAAACTAAGGCAGGGAAAATAATAGGCTAAGTACAGGAATAAACTCTGCTTAATAAAAGGAAGAGAGGCACACAGTCCTTGGGGGAGCGAAGTCCTGTCAGGCATTATCCCCACTTCAGAGTGAGGAGAGGAGAGCGTTAAACTTTTGGTTCTGCCTCAGAGCCTTGAATAAAGACTTAAGGATCATAACAGGCTCAGTGCCAAACTAGAAATTCAGCTTCCTTTCATTTTTGTCACTATTTCTATAAAGAAGTTTTCCTTTGTTTTCAAAAATTATTTGTACAGGCACTAAATTTGATCGGCCATTATGAGTGAGTTAGGGACCTCTGTTTCAGAGGTCACCTAAAATAACGTTTTTTAAGCTTCATTAAGCTTAATATTTAAGGCAAATCACTTTCTTGCTTGAAGTATTCAGGTAATTATTTTAATTCTGTTTCCCTCTACTAGTATGGAACTACCCTGAGCCAACTAGAAAGAATGAAATCTGTAATGGAAATGCAGCCCATCTTAATATGATTTGGACAATTAGCTCACAAGATTAAGTCAATATACTTCCCTTGCATTAACTAATTTTTTCATTCAACTACATTCATATGGTTTCTTTATAATGCACATTTCTCGTTTTAAAAACTGAATATCCTGAAAGCCACATAGTTTATAAACCAAAAGGCTGAGCTAATGTTTTATGTTCTTTCTTTGGTGGAAAACACCATCTTGGGAACTTATAAGTATGAAATTTTTCAGCCAAAGTAATAACCTTGTAATATTGCACTGGAAAGCTAAACTACCATACTCTTTAGGTGCTTGGAAAGTGTTTCACTTTCATCTAGAATAGTTAGAAAGCAAATAAAGTTATATTGCATAAAGATAATTCAGTCTCCAATGTCTTTATTCTTACTTCTTTAAAAGAATTCAGAAAAGGAAAATTCTAATCATTCAATTTACTGCAAAAAAACAATTACAGGATTTTGTTAGTGGTAGACTTAAAGTGAAAATGACTATTCATTATAGGAGCAGACCTGAAACTTTTAAACTGTGATTTTTTTCAGGTGCCTTAAAAGTTCAAGTGGAAGAAAACTCCAACTAGCATCAGGCAACTATAAAAATTTATTCTCTTTCAAAACATATATATTCATACAAATATATATATATTATATATATATATTATATATATATATATATAATATATATACTTGTCTCCAGTATGAATCTAATTTAAAGAAATCTAATTTAAATTATTTACAAACAAAAACTTCATTGAGGTAGTAGTGACTAATTTTACCTTCACATTATCCTAACTATAACATAAACATGTAAGACCTTTGCAAATGATTTTTCTTTTGCAAATTTTTCTAAAATCCCTTTTTGCATAACATAGAAAATAATAAAGGCAGAGCTCACATCTTATGAAGAAAAATACTGTAAGGAAAGAGTTAGGCAGAGTGATGAGATACCTGGACTTGTAGACTTTAGAAAACTAAAAGGTAAAGAAGATACAGTGGCCTGCTTAGACAGATGGTGAGACGGGGATTCGATTCCCGGACACGACGTGCTGTGCTGGCCCCGCCCCCGGAGTGTGCTGAGACGGCAACTGAAACTGGGCGTGGTGGTGTGCACCTGTAACCCCAGCTCTTGCGAGGCTGAACACAGGCAGATCACTACGAGACCTATCTACATAGGGAGACCCTGTAGACCCTGAATTAAAATACAAAAAAAGAAAAAAAAAAAAACCTAAAAAGAAAATACAGTGGTAGCTGGGTTTACCACTTGGCTCTCTCCACAGTTCTGCTCACAAACAAAACTGGACAAAAATCAAATCAAATTTCCCTGTAGGTCAACATTGAATCTAATTATTGAATTTGATTTGGTTCTCATCCTACTCAGTTTAGACTAGAACCAAGGAAAGGATTGAGTTTGTGAACTGAGGTGCCACTATAATTCCTATATTTCTATTAACGTTCTTACAAGGCTGACTGATGAAAAAAGTTAAAAATTCAACATTTGTATAGCAATAAGAGAAACATGGAAAAGAATAGGCATGATGCAAGTGCATACAAGCAGATGCACCTTGAGATCATGACACTGAGCTTGAGATCATGACATGGAGTAACTCAGACACACGGGTTTAGCTTCTGCATGGTTTCTGTTATGTGAAAAACTCAGGATGTATATAAAGTGTGAAATAAAAGACTATAGGAAAAAAGGAGAAAAGTCTTGTAATTCAGTGTGGACAGTGTACTTAAAAGTGTAACAACATTAGTGTAATTAGCTTACATGTTTTATATGTCTTTTGGCTTATTCTAGTTTTTAATCTGTATACATGATAATTGACTTTATAAAGTCTTACAAATAAATGAATCTGATCCTGGTAAAATAAGAGGTGCATGGAGGGTGGGGAAGGGAACTGAAAAGTACTGTGTACATGTGCCAATCTCCTGCCATGAATAGTTATTATGAACCAATAAAATGGGAAGAAAGAACGTAGGAAATAGTTGCACATTCTCCTTAAGCTATTGTTAAGAATACTGACAACAGTCCTCAAGCCCTCCTCCAATACCACCCAGGTTTGTCTTTCTGGCCTCAACACACATGCATATCCTAGGGCTGCACAGTTAAATATCCATTCAGAAGAATGGAGACCAACACAATGAAAGTAAGTTCCTTTACAATAATGTACTAGCAATGATTAAGTCTACATAATGTAAGACAATTTAGATTTTAGACTAATCCCCTGGTTGTTTACAGATGTGTATGCACTGCCTCTGATGACAGTAGCACCAGGACACAATCTTTTGGGCTCTGTCTCCTTTGGAGTTTTTGATCCTTAACCTCCACCATGTCTAACCAGATTGCTGGTCTACCGTTAGTTTTACTCTCTTTTGTGGTGTTTCTCACTCTTTCATTTTGGTTACTTGGTTAGTATTTTATTTATTCCTGTATCCACTTTAAGTATATCTGGAATCTTAGTTTGAATATCTTCTCCAAAACTCATGTTAAAATTTAATTGTCACCCTCAAGTCAGGAAGTCAAACCCTTTAGAGGTATGTAAGTCATGGAGATTCCCTGATCAAGGTTATTATTTTAGGAGCGGACAGTTGTTATGGGAGTGGGATGACGACAAAAGAGACAAGCCCATCCCCTTTCTTCACTGTCCTTCTCACACACCTTTGAGTCACGTGATGCTTTGCAACATGTTAAGATGCAGTCCCAAGACTCTCACTAGATGAAGCCCCTTGGCCTGGGACTTCTCAGCCTCCAGAATCACGAGTTTAATAAGTTTCAAATGTTTATGATTTACCCAGTCTGTGGTATTCCTGACAGTGGCAACAAATGAAACAGATAAACAGTCTGCTGTCTCCTGTGATTGAAAGAATTTTTCTGAACATTATGGTTTCCATACTCTCCATCTTTTTCTAAATGAATTAATCTGTAATGCATCATCTTCTCTTTTAAAACCTACATAATATGAAAGAGGCATACACATCTGCAAGATTGAATTGCTAGCTGCTGGAGACTTTCTTTTCCACAACAGACAGAAGCTTGTGGTCCTGAATGCTTCGAGTTTCTAACGGACATAGATCAAAGGCATCTTGGCCTACTTTAAAATTTGGAGGCATCTCACAATATGTGCACAATACACACTGAGCAATTGATTTTTCCATCTGCACTTAATTGTTTTGGACACACTTTTGATTGCCAGGAACAGCGAATTTTAACATGAAAACATTTTCTTAGACTTGTAGACTCAGATGAATTGAAAAAACAAGCTGAAGAGAACAACAATCCATCCCTGAAGTTCTTTCCCACTATATTACCAAACCACAATTTTTCAAATATATGGTCTTAAAATAGTTTCTCTCTTTTTCAATCTCCCCTCCTCTCCCGTCTGTCTGTCTGTCTCTCTCCCTCTCTCTGTCTCTCTCTGTGTATGTCTCTGTCTGTCTGTCTGACTCTTTGTCTCTCTCTGTCCGTCTGTCTCTCTCTCAGAACATTGCAAATCATACCTGCCTTTTTTATCTAAAATGTTCTACAGTACGCCTTTACTATTCCAGCTGAGCATTTATTCAGCAATGATCATTGTGAGGAAATTCTGCCAACTATCAATTAGAACTTCCTATGATTTAATTTCTTTCCTTTTTATTTTGTATTTAGGATAGATGAATAGTTTGCATTATTTGTACTTAAACACAAGTATCTCTGTATTTGTTGACTCCTAATTCATGCAAACCTTCAGCTGAAGTCCTGCTAAAGATTTTTATTGCTTCCCCTACCTCAAGACCATCTACAGCCAAAGTCATTATGAAAGCTCATTGTCATACATAACTTATATTTTCCAGAGACCTCTTCAGCATTTTAAAAAATATTTTTAATCCTCAGCACTCAATAATATACTGGAAACAGAACAATGATTAAAAGTGAATTAAAGTCATTAGGTGCTCCACAAATGTTTATTTAATTTAGCTGAAGTGTCATATATTTTTCTATTTTTAATCTTCATTATGATTTTTCTATTTTCATTCATTATGAAAAACATTTCCATATTCCAGTAGATTAATTATATTTAATTTTTTCCTCCCTTGGATAATGCTTTATTCCCTGTTGTTAGACGTAATATTTCCAACTGAAATGTTCTTACTGCAAGTCCCCTGTCTCTCTGTGTCATTTTCTGAGAACAAACAAACACATTAAACTTCCTTTCCATTTAATGGTAATTCTGACCACCTACCTGACTCATAAGAACATTGCAAAGATCGAGGGAACCATGAATAAACCACTTGAGGTTTTATTGTTGTTCTCTTAAAAATAAAAGGGACTATAAATGGAAGATAGTAACATTATATTCGTTTTTCTGTTTTTCTTGACATCCTACAATAAGTCCTTCAAGGCTCCTCCTCTTGTTTTTGTCCCTGTAGTAAAATTATAAGTAAATATGAACTTGATAGAATGTGGATCACATTTAATAAAAGTTCATTCATTTCTATTTGCTACAGCAGATAAACACAGTATTGTCCATTCAACTACCAACTAAATGAGGCATGACAAGACCAAATGATTTCAAATTCAGATGCAGCAATTTAATAGTCCACCTCAGCATTTAGCTTTTCCAAAGCTAGCTCATCAACGAATAGAGGCAACACTATCTTCTTAAAAGTAAGGACTCTATGGCTCTCTTACTAGGGAATTAGAATTTTTGAGGTAAGTTCTTTACTCCTTTTGTTGTAGTTGTTCATTCTGCATTTATATTATTGATCAATCAGGCCCACTGGTTATTTCTGTGTTCCTTTGCATGTGTTGTATAGTAAGACTCAACTTGATATCAGAAAATTAAGTTCAGTCCCTTTCACTACTTACAGGTTAAATATCTTTGACCAAATGTTTCTAAATCTTTCTTTTTTTTTTGAATCAGAAATCAAACTCAGGAACTCACTGTTTAAAAAGATGAAATTAATATATGTAAAAGTACTGCATGAATTTCCAATTGCTTATATAATTAAGACATTAGGACACCACTCTACCTAGCTTCATTGATAATTTGCTGCTCCACAATCCTATCCTTCAGTCACACCATAAGTCTTGCATAAAAACAAATAGAAAAAAGTTATTTGCACATTTAATTAGTTGTTCCCATTTATGTAATCAAGATCCACATGTAGCTTTCAAGAAGTGATTTATAAGCAGTCTTAAATATCTCTGAATCATTTGCTGGTCCCTATTCGCCAAAATTCAAGCAGCTGTGTCCTTGAATCTATATTATTTCCTATATCCATAACTATTGGAATCCTAGTAATCCTTGAAAGCCCCATTTGAGCCACTTAGTCCCATTAAATATTTATCTCAACTGAATTTTTTTTTCTCAGAGTACCTCTCTTTCCAGGCTGCACCTCAGTATGATGACCAAACTAAGGAATTATCTCTTATTGACTGCTGTATAAAACTGAAGATTTTGAAAGTAAAATTTATTAAACAAATCTATGCTTTGAAGACAAGAATATGCAATGTATTAATTATTGAAACTGCCCTATTAGTTGCTTTTGAAACTCTCTCATTGCTATTTATTTCTCAATAAAATTAATAAAAAACAGATGCTACTTATTCATCTGTCTTTACACAACATTATGGAATTACTATTTAATTTCTTTTTTACAACATCTAACACACATGAAAAATCTATATGAATGTAAGTACATACAATGCCCTTAGTTGAAATAAGCTGAACACATGTAAATACTGCATTGTTTCTCTAGTGTGATGTAACTTGTAACACTTTTAGTGTTAAAAGTGTAAATAAGGGCCAAAAGGTATAATAGGTCTAAAGAATAGGAAGAAAATGTTCAAATAGGAAGAGAAATAAAGAAGGAGGAGCAGAGAAGGAAAGAAGGGAAAAGTAAAACACAATGAGAAAAGAAGGAAAACATAGAAATAAACCTTGTAAATGAAGATGAGAGGAGTGATTGAAGGGGGCAGGGGAACAGGAAAATAAGATTCAAGTCATATCATATGCAGGTACAAATTCTCTATGATGGATATGACCATCATGTGTATGTAAAATGTACCAATAAATCTGATTTTTAAAAGAATATAAATACAACCTCTACATCTAATTTTAAAACTTTAGTTCTAAACCCAAGACATTGCATTTTTATGCACTGTTTCATCCCATCTTTCCTTGTCACATGACACTCCAGTATTCCTCCTTCTTGATATACTGGAGACTTCTAAATTCCCAACACTAATTTGCCAAATACATTCAAGCAGCTTGTATAATATTCATCAATCATTTCAACACCTACTATAAAACTGCTCTTTCAAGAGACCGCAGCTGATTAACCCTCCCCTAGGTGTATTTCTTTGGTATACCATAAATGCTCAGACGCTAGGAGAGGATACTTACGCAATGAAGGAAAATGTGTGAGTTAATGCTAACAGCATTCTGTGGTATACAGCCCCAAAGCAAAATTGCCTTACCACAATTTATGAGGACTCTTCAGTTATTGTTTCTACGGCATAAAACTAAAAATTGCAGACAGTAATTTTTGACAGTGTATATATGCAAACATCTTTCATTCGCCTATGTTTGTGTGCATGATTAGTACTTGAGAGTAGAGAATTATTCACTATGTCAAGTTTTATGCTATGAAGACACAATGTAAAAGCAGCTCCAGTGTACTTATTATAGTGTCTTTCAGCAACCATTTTATGAATTAGATGGCCATACAGTGAGTCAAAATTGTCTCAATGAAAGGCTGCCACACTATTAATGAACCCTGACAGAGAACCCAGCATTCAATAAATCATAGATATGAAAAAAATCTTTCAAAGGTCTGGTAAGAAATTTAAAATAACAATTCAGAAAATGGTTCCAACAAGAAAACGTGACCAGGGAAATAGCTGGGTCACATGAGCAACTGCCCGGCAAGCACAAGGCCCTGAGTTCAGTTTCTAATACAAAGAAAGAAAGAAGAAAGAAAGAAAGAAAGAAAGAAAGAAAGAAAGAAAGAAAGAAAGAAA
Source organism: Ctenomys sociabilis (assembly GCA_004027165.1). Classification (NCBI taxonomy): domain Eukaryota; kingdom Metazoa; phylum Chordata; class Mammalia; order Rodentia; family Ctenomyidae; genus Ctenomys; species Ctenomys sociabilis. The sequence continues at coordinate 69,414 of PVKA01001888.1, read as the reverse complement.
GAAAGAAAGAAAGAAAGAAAGAAAGAAAGAGGGAGGGAAGGAAGGAAGGAAGGAAGGAAGGAAGGAAGGAAGGAAGGAAGGAAGGAAGGAAGATCATATTCTATAATATTTTAATTCAATTTTAGTTGACAATAACTGTAAAGGTCTATGAGGTACACTGTGATATTTTCATAAATACATATTGTATAATGATTAAGTCAGAGCATATCCAGCCCATCAAACATTGTTTCCTTGTGAAGAAACATTCAAAATACTTTCTTCTAGCTATTTTATTTTATTTTATTTGTTTATTTCTTGTATTTTTTTAGGGAAGGGTCTACAGGGTGTTCAGGGTCTCACTACTAGATTGGACACATAATGATCCACCTGTTTACAGCCTCCCAAGAGCTAGGATTATAGGCCTGAGACACCATGCTCAGTCTCAATTGCTGTCTCAGGGTTCCCCAGGGTAAGAGCTGATATGGCAAGCGAAGGGATCAAACCCTGGCCCCTGTGCCTGCTTGCAAGCACTTTAATCCACTGAGTTACTTGGCCAGCCCTTTTCTAGCTATTTTAAAAAACACAATAAGGGGCCAGGTTCAGTGGAATAAGTGCTTCACTGGCAAGCACAAGGGCCTGAGTTCAATCCCTGGTTCTGCCAAAAGACAAACAAAACACACAATATATTAATGTTGACCATAGCCATCCTACGGTGCACTAGAACACTAGTACCTATGTATTGCTCCTGCCTGCTAAGCTATGCACTGACCAATTGCTCCCTGATTCCTACCCCCCACTATCCTCTCAAGCCTTAGGTGCCAGTATACTTTTATTTCTATGAGATTAATTATGGTAATTTTGACATATGAGTGATAATACAAATGCATATCTCTGTTTGGATTGTTTCATTTATTTCTTTTTTTTTTAATTTTTTTTTTTTTTCTGCAGAACCGGAGATTGAACTCAGGCCCTCAGCGCTTGCCAGGGAAGCACTTATTCCATTGAGCCATCTCCCCAGCCCTTGTTTCATTTATTTCATTATTTCTTTTATCTATGTTCTCCATATCCAACCATATTGTCACAAATGATGGGATTTCATTCATTTTTTGACTGAATGGCATTTCATTGTATATGTATACCACATTGTTCTTTATGCATTCATCTGTTGTTGAAAACTAGCTTTAATTTCATATCATGATTATAATTATATAGACATGGGAATAGAGATATTTCTTTGACAAACTGATTTCATTTTCTTTGCATATTAGTGGGATTGCTGAATCATATGGTAGATCTACTTTTAATTATTTAAGAAAATGAAACTACAATGAGATAACCCCTCTACACAGCTGCAGTAGCTATTATCAAAAAAATAATAATAATAACAAATGAAAGCAAGGCTACATAGAAAAAGGAACTCTTAACAACTGCTAGATGAAATATATATGTTGGTCTACATATTATAGCAAATAATTCAGAGATTTAGAGATTCAGAGAGAGAGAGTGAGTGACAGAGAACTTTCACACAATCCAAAATCTTACTGTTGGGTGTGTATACAGGGAAAAATAAAAGAAGTAACACATTGAACAAACCCATTTCACCATATTGATTATAGCACTTTTCACAAAAGCTAGGGTGCAGAATCAACCTAACCAATAGCATAGAAAAATCCACATGTACCTGTGTTACATATACACAATCAAATGTTACACAGCCATTTAAGAAAGCATGAAATCTTATCTTTCAACATGAGACAAGGGAAACTTCTCTCCTCCACTGGCATAGAACTTCTGCACTCAAACATTTCAGCAGAGGTAGGCAGAAGTGCTACCCTTCTAGGTCGTCTGAAGTCCTTGCAGAGCATGGCCTGTGGTGGGTATAATTCTGCAAGAGGTGTAATTCTCCTAGTCATCTGCTTCTCAGGATCAATCCAGATTGCATTGTCTGGGCTGCCTATAGAATCACTTCCTTAACATTGGACTTTAGTTGGAAGATTCATCCTAAAATGAAAAATGCTATAATACACTATTATATGACAATATTTATCATGTATTTTTCCATTCTATGATTGCCTTTCAGTAAGCAAAGATAAATTTTCCTTACATTTGCAACAGGGTCTCCTTCTCTTTTTTTTTTTTTTTTTGTATTTTAGGGAAGGATCTACAGGGGGTTCAGACTCTCACTATAGATCGGACTCATAGTGATCTGCCTGTTTACAGCCTCCCAAGAGCTGGGATTACAGGCTTGCACCACCACACCCAGTCTCAATTGCTTTTTCAGCTTGTCCCAGGGGTGGGGCTTGCATGGCAGGCCTGAATATCAAACCTCAGACCCCTGAACCTGTTTGCAGGTGCTTTAATCCACTGAACTATTTTAAGGCCTCCTCTTCAAAATGCTGTACTTTATTACACAAACAATGTGAGCCTGAAACTTATTCTAACTCTTTGTTCCAGCCCATTAAGGAATATAGGATTAGTATGATGTCACACCTTTAAATAATGTGAGAATTTTATAACATGTATCTCTAGTCAATTTTCTTATAGTTTAGCTTATTATTCTTCCTTTCTTGTTTTGATTTTGTTTGGTTTGGTTTGGTTTTTTGATACTGGGGATCAAACTCAGGACATCAAGTTTAGAGGCAGGTGCTAATGCCACTGCGCTATCTCCCCAGCCCTCTTCCTGCATTTTTGTCTGTCATGTTATTTCTACTCATGCAGTTTCATAGGTATACTAGTACTTTGTTTATCTCTTTCAAACATAGGAGAGAGAGATAGTTAAGGAAGTTCACATTTTTTTTTGTGTGTATGTTTTTAAGCTACTCAGGGAAATGTCAATAATTTACTGGAAGCAAATTTTGTTACGCTGTGATTTATTTCTACTTCCCAGAGTCCCACATATATCTACAAATAAACCTCTTCTAGATGTTCAGAATCATTAACCCCAATTCTTATATAAATTCTTATCAAACTAAATGTCTGCCTTATCCCTTTGACATTTTATCTGGGATGAGCCATACGTTCCTTTATGCCACTTACGGCCTCTGAGCTGCTTCTCCCCATTATCATCAGTGCCCCATTGCCACTCCTACCACGCTGCTACTGATATTTTGCCTTAGGTGGACGGATTACTTAGGCCATAAATGTCATTTCCACTTGATTTCAACCACCTGAACTCTTTCTCTTCCTGGACAGAAACCAAGGAGCTTGATTCCAATTAGTTGTCATGATGGTAACACTGATGACCCACAGCCTATCTGATCCTGATCAACACATCCCACACTGTGCTACTGCCTTGTAAGAAGCACCTTGCACAGACCACTCATTCTCCCGTGCCTGCCTTCTCTGGTTCTTACATTATCCTTCTACACAAGCATACAGCACCCAAGTCCTTCTCTTCAAGCAAGATTGTTTTTCTAGTTCATATCTACCTGTCCCTTGGGAACTTTCTGTTTGTGTTCATAGACAGGGATTTTAGAAAGTGCTTGAATTATGGAAGTAGCACAACTGGCTTGCCTTTGGAAGCCTAGCCAGAAGAAGCAGGTCCCTGTGGACGTGACTTGGAAGAGCCCGCCAGAGCCTCCCCTCTGTCTCATCGCCTGGCCACCACCTCAGCCAGCTTTCCATCTACAGCAAGTCCTTCTCCCTTGCCACAGTCTGCCTTGGAGCCATCTGACCATGGACCGAAGCCCCTTTAAAACATGAGCCAACTTGTGGGTGTTGGGTATTGAGCCCAAACCACAAGAAAGAGTAAGACAACTGCCATCATAGGAATCCAAAAACATGAAATTGAGCAGCACAGGTTTCATACACACTAGAGAGAGGCTGAACTTGATAGAAATAAATATCTTTATCAGGAAACTGGAAATAAAATGTAAAAAGTGATGAAATAGAAAGAGATTACAGGGCCAGCCAAATAGCTCAATGGATTAAAGGCCCTGCTTAGACAGACTCAGGGGCCAGGAGTTTGAGCCCTGGGCCTGCTGGCCAGCCCCACCCCTGGGGTGTGCTGAGATGGTGATTCAGACAGGGTATGGGGGTGTTAGCCTGCAATCCCAGCACATGGGAGCTGTAAACAGGAAGATCACAGTGGAGTCTGATATATGCAGTGAGACCCTGTAGACCCTGCACTAAATACAACAAAGAAAAAAAAGGAATACACACACACACAAACACCTCTATGGAATATGAATATACATACATATATATACATGTATATTTCATCAGTGTATAAAATTAGTTTTAAAATCATACTCTGACATCAAAAGGAAAATAACAGATTTATTTTATGGTGTGTTTTTTTTTTTTTTTTTTTTTTTTTTTGGTGGTACCAGGGATTGAACTCAGGTCCTTGCACTTGCCAGGGAAGCACTTATTCCACAGAGCCATCTCCCCGGCCCCAGATTTATTTTATTGGTCCTAATGTGTTTTCTGTTATAACTGTTGAACAAGCAGTACTGTTATGATTTGACCAGGACTATTATATATGAAATTTTTTAAGACTACACAACAAAAGCCAAGTTCACCCAACCTATTTATGTAATCAAAACAGAACTGTGTCCTTTTTTTTTAGAACTGTTTTAAATGTCCCACTAGTCAATGAAAACCACCCAGAAAACCATCCAGCATTTCATATTTGGCCACAAAACATGCTTAGCCAAAGTTAATCACAGAATCTACCCTACCAGGTCGCTCCTATTTACAGTAACACACCAGAAAGAACCCTGCACGAGGCCAAGCCCTAACCATCTGAAATAGGTCTTATTTAGGTATTATCTGCAGACCACCTGCTTCAGAGTTTCCTTGAAAGTTTGAATAGAATGAAGCTGTGGAATTCACTCCAATTTCTAGAACTGCAATGTCTGTAACTGAGACTCCGGAAACACTTCCATATTCTGTTGCTGTTTACAGTCACTAGAATGCGTGTATCTCAGTACATGGAACAGACAGGCAAGATGAAAACCTACAAAGGGAAATGTTCTTTGTAAAAAAGAATAAATGGCATCCATGAATCAAACACATTACTAAAGCCCAAGTAAGCAGGGGCAAGGTGAAGCAGCAGATTCTCCACAGTGCTATCAGTGCAATTGGGTTTGAGGCTTCACTGGTGCTGTATGAATTATAAGCCTTTTTCTTTCAGTCAATGACTTACTTTCTGCATTTGTAAAGTAAGAATAATCTAACCCATAGTATGATTGTGAGGATTAACACAAAAAAGAGCTCTAGAGCAATGATCTGGGAGAATATCATATAAGAATCATTCTAAAATGACCAGATCCAGGGCCCAGGGAGATGGCTCAGTAGAATAAGTGCTTGCCTGGCAACTGTAAGGGCCTGAGTTCAATCTCTGGTTCTGCCAAAAATAAAAATAAAAATTTAAATGACTAGATCTTTACCTATAAATATTATGCTGCAAGATTTCCTTCTCCTTTTCTGTATCTTCCACCCTTGGGGAAAACAACTGCTCTTCTTAATTCCAATACCGTGTTTTCTCTCACCTGCCTGTTAAGCTTGCTTTGAGAAATGTACCCCACAGAAAGTACCTGTCAATATCACATCATCCCATGACCTGGTGCTTCCAACAAAAATCTAAAATGATTCACTTTTGCAGGCATTGTTGTCAGGTTCACGAATCTGTCTGAACTATGGATAAGAAATCCTCATCTCCACAGTTTCCTAAAGCTCTAGAAAGCATATTGATAAAAGGTATAGGATGAGAAAAAAGATATTTCAGGATAGGCATACGTTTTAGAAATCCTTTATGGTGCATGTGCATACACCACACACACACACACACACACACACACACACACACACATTGGTTGTGTTGCTCTGTCTAATGCAAGCAGTAAACACAGGATCTGCCACAGCTTTCTGAGGAACTTGAGGAGCTCGGTGCTGGGGATCTTTATTCCATCCATCCTGCACCTCACTCACTGATATCTGATGTCTTCAAGAGAAAAGTTGATCAGGACACCATGAGTCACCCACAGGTTTTAAGGATACTAGAAGGACACCAAAGAACCCAAGGTATTGGTTCTCTCTATGTCATTACCCTAACCAGCCACAACACGAAGCCCCTGGAAAACTTGCTTGCTTGACCTGATCAGAGACACAGAAGAAAAGAATCTAAAGGGAAAAGACTAGCATGGGTGCCTGCCGAGATTCTGAGACTCATCTCGAGAAAAGCATGTGTGGCTGTCTTAGTAACTTTTCTCTCCTTTCTGAGATAAAAACCCAACACCCAAAGTTCAGGAAAGAGTTAGTCAACTCATAATTGCAAGAGGTTTCAATCCATAATCTGCTGGCTCCAAGGCAGTGTGGCAACATTTCATGGAGGAGAAGATACCAAAAGCAAGCAGAGCAAAAGGACAGAAAGGGAGAAGCAAGCCTCTTTCCATCCCTTACACTGTCTGCAGGCTACCTGTCCCAGGGTGGGTGCAGCACTCAGACTGCCAATTCCAGCACCAGGCAATGGCCCAATCACAAATTCCAGATTCAGCTGGCTCTGAAAAGCTGGCTTCCCATGACCCATGAGGCTTCGGTAGGCCATCCAGACCCAAAGCATAACAATGGTGAAGATTCTAATTTATAGAATCACTTTCAAATGAAAATCTACGAGCCACTCATTGACTGGCATGGTCCCTCTGAGATGTTTAAGCACACTATTTCCATTAGTATGGAGCTAAGAGTGAAGCTTAGGTCACCATTAAAATAATTGATTATTACTTCTTAGCAAAAAGAAAAGTTCTAACACTTTGGAAGTATTACTAGATGAGATCCAAGGAGGTCGATAATGTAGACGTGGGAAAAGTTGACTCACCTCACCCACAGGGTAAGTTATAGGTTCACTGACTTCACCACAGGAAAAAAATTTCAGGATATATAAAGAAGAAGCACAAATGGATTTATTAGGCAGGATTTTAAAAGTATACACTCAGACAAATAAAGCGTGGGCCCCGAAGAGGGAAAGAGGTAGTGTATAACCTTCACTTGTATAAATTTATGGAGATTTGCGGGTGTCCCTAAGGTATATTATGTAGTTATTTATTCTCATGTCTGCCAGGTTTGTTCATTACTGGGCAATATTAAAATGTGAACCATTGGGCTGGGGAGATAGCTCGGTGGTATAAGCATCTGCCTGGAAAACACAAAGGCCTGAGTTTGATCCCCAGTACCGTATGCTGTGCCAGCCCCAGAACAACAGGTGAGCCATGCTGGCCACAGTAACCTGGTATGGTGGTGCATGCCTATAATGCCAGCACTAGGGTAGCTGAAAGAGGAGGATCGCTGCTAATCTGAACTGCAGAGTGAGATCCTGTGCCAAAAAATAAAAATTAATTAATTAATTCTATAAAATGTGAACCATTCACATGTGTTTGGAGCTGAGCTAGCTTGTCCTCTTAATAGTAGCTTCCTGAGGATGGGGTTGCAGGAAGGAGCATGACTTCCAAGTGAAAGTCACAGGCCCAGAGCCCAAATACAGACTTGCTGTCTTTAAGTCTTTTGTGAACTTTTCCTGAAAGAGAAAAAAAAAAAAAACTTTGAATACCTTTTGTGTCTTGAGGCTGCAGTTTTTCTTAAAAACTGTAATTTTAATAACAGAATTGTCCTTGTCTCCTTATATCTATGTTGATGTTTTATCCTACCCCAAGAGGGTATCTTCCCAAAAGAATCAAAAGAATCATACCACAGTGATGTATATACACTCATATTTATAGCAGCACAATTCATAATAGCAAAATCTTGGGAACGATGGCCCAGATGCCCACCAACTGAGAATGGATAAGAAAGATGTGAGATTTTTAATACAGTAGAGTACTACTCTGCCATAAACGAGGACAAGCTTAAGATATTTCTAGCTTGGTGGATGAACCTTGAGATCATACTGCTAAGTAAAATGAATTAGAAAAATACATGTAAATATCATACTGTCTCTCTGGTGTGAGAAACCGTGGTGTAGATAAGAATCAAAATATATAGGAAATATTGTAAACTAGGAAGTAATTATTCCTAGTATAATTACCAGGAAGTAATTATTCAAATATTGTAAACTAGGGAGTTAGTGGGAAGGGAGAAAGAGGATAAAATGGAAACAAAGTTTCATGAATAAAAAGGAGAATAGGGCTTGAAGAAAGGGGAAGGAAATTAGAAAAAAACAAGAACTGACATACTTCATGTATAAGTACAAATTCCCTATGATAAATGTGATCATTGTGCATATTTAAATTGTACCAATAAGAGCTGGCCAAATAGCTCAGTGGATTAAAGTACCTGCAAGCAGGTACAGGGTCCAGGGCTTTGATCCCTGGGCCTGCCATGCTGGCCCCACCCTTGGGCACGCTGAGATGGCAATTGAGACTGGGCATGGTGGCACATGCCTGTAATCCCAGCTCTTGGGGGGCTGTAAATAGGAGGATCACTACAAATCCCATCTACTAGTGAGAACCTAAATATCCTGTAGACTCTTCCCTAAAACACAAAAAAATAAAAAGAATAAAAATAAATTGTACCAATAAACTTAATTATATGAAAGCACTCAATATTATGTTTCATAGAGCCTTGAAAGATAAATTTATGTAAGAAAAACACCTACATGGAGGCATATGATGTTTGGTAGATTTTTCTATAGTGTTAGTCATTTTTGTGCTTTCAGTATTTCCAGGGACAAAAGTATGTAGCATAATAATTTCCTCTGAGTGAATGACTGGATGAATCTGTAATGCGTAATATATAGCAGTCACTTTTTAAAATCTCATATATATTTTTTCATATTGATTACATGATATTTAATATTAGATATTAGAAGTATTACTTTAGGTATTAAATCTATGGGGTGTAAGAAACTCAGAGGGAAGGGGAGATCTTGAGAAAAAGCCACATCAATTGCATTCAGGAAGTAAGGGTTATGCTGGGATTAGAAACGAGAAATACAAATGTATTTTAGGAGCTCTCCTTTAAAGGGTATGGGAGGAAGAGGAGATTAAAAACACCATAAGTAAGTCTCCATCTATTAGCCAGTAATTAGACTACCAATTCCATGGCAAGGAAAAAGTCCAGAGATCTAAGAGCAGATGTGAAGGACAAAGGTCCAAGACAAGAGAGAGCTTAGAGCCACAGCTCTATCCTCTGGGAGAAGCAAGTGTTGGCCCCAAGTCTTTCTCTAATTCTACTCCTTTTTCTCTCCCAGTTCCAGGCTTCTTGAAAGGAATGCTGACCCTATCTTTCATTTGTGTCAAAGAAAAATTCTATGAGAAGGAGTTAAACAAGCAAAGGTTTTACTTAAGATTACTGCAGTGAAACTGAAAAACATTGCAATAGGAGAGAAAATAAACTCTGCTGAAAGGAAAGGGGGTGATTTTTTTTTTAATTTTATAGAAAGAAAAGGTAAGACTAAATCTCATAACAAGATGATAGGAGAATAAGAATAATTAATACATTGTAAGGTTGTGATATTTTAAGCATCAAAGTGAACCAGTGGGATAAAGTATCAGAAGACACCGGGAAGCTGTTGGGTCCATGTGATTATGCTGTTTGCTAAGTTGGAACCCATGAAATTCAGCTTCCTAAACACCAATAGAGACTGAGAAAGAACAGATTGTTTTGATTGTACTTCAGAGAAATGGTTCACAAGTTCTTTGTATTTTTTGATGATTTTCATAGTAATACTTTTCATTTTTTACTTTATGAAAAATAAAATGCAATTTCACAAGCCAGCAAGAGAATAATAGTTAATACATTGTGTGTCACTATCTTCAAAATAATTATTCAGAGTATACAGCACAGAAAAAAAGATTCCTGAAGTGAAGAAACAAACATTTCTAAGTCATAAAGCACACTTCCAAGTTGTAAGACTGGGAAGGGATTTACATCTCAAAGGAGTAGAGAAGGGCTTGCATCTGTAACTGCTTCTGGAAATGTTCTAAGAAGAGAATCAGAGGAAGAAATCTCTCTGAAGTTTAACCTAGAGGAGGGAAATTTTATGGCCACTTGGGCACTTATTTATAAACTATGTTTTTTTCCACTCAAGCAATTTGATCTATTTCCCCACATTACTCAATCTGCTTTTCTTAATATCTCATATAGGAAATCAAATGTGAGCACTGCACAATTTCTATTTTCTTGACTACTTTTGTGGCATTTAACACTACACAGGGAGTCATTTTGTATAAACTGATCTTATGGTATCATGAAATTGAAGAATGAAGTCACAGGCGAAAGGAGGAAGTTAGGAGAATATTTATTGGAAACATGAAGAAGAGAAATATTCTTAATGGAAGAGGATTCTGAATGGAAGTCCAAATTGGCTTTGTTATCCTTTGATATGAACAATCAGAGCATGGGAGAAAGTTTCTTTCAAAAAAAAAAAACAATTTTAAAACTCCTTGTTCTTAATGTTTCTCAAAGCCCAGGGGAGAGGTAAGGAGGAGATGCCAAGTAACTTTGCATGCTCTATAAAAACCTTTAGGAGAAAAGAGGTCATTATCTATTTTTTTAATTTAATTCAATTTTGAGGAATAAAAAGCAAAACAAATAGAAAAACAAACAGAAAAAAGGACAGAAACAGGATAACATACAATCATACAGATTTTACAGATTTTCAAAACAGGAATAGTTGTTATATTATCTATTTTTATCATCAAATCTGTTGCTCAGATTAACAGATATAGTTATGCAAGGTTGGGGAAATAACTGAAAATTGGTGCTTGCTTTCAAGAAATCCCAGTTTTTTTCTTGTCTTTTTTGTTTTAATTTGTTTTAAGGAGAGTATAATAACTGATAACACATTTGAAATGGCACACATTTAGAAGACCAAGATCAGAGGTATGCAACTCATAATTTCTATCAGTTTTTTGAAAATAGTTAATGTTTAGAATTTTCAACTTGACTAACTCTGTATGCTGATATCTGGGAACTAAGCAAAAAAAACACCAAAGACAGAAATGCCTAATCTATTTTTATTTCAGCCTCTTATCCTTTTTTATTGTACTCACTTACATGTCTAAGTTTAGCTACTTGGATTCATTTTTAACTGGGTGTGTGCTATTTTCTTTTATCTTAGGCTGCCCTGTTTTCCTACTCATAAGCTAAATAACTAAACTATTATAGTGTTGGCTAATCACTGCTGGATATTTTCTACCCCGCTTAGGCTCCATTATGATCATCTGGAAGTCTTTCAGTTGGCTGGCTGGCTGGCTGGTTGGTTGGTTGGTTCATTGGTTGGTTGGCTGGTTAGTTGGCTGGCTGGCTGGCTGGCTATCTGGTTGGTTAGTTGACTGGCTGGCTGGCTGGTTGATTTGTCTGCATACTGTCAATTTTTTTCTTGGCTGTTTCTCTCACTTTCTTTCTGTTTTTATTTAGCTGTTGCTTTGCTACTCATATTATCTTCCACTGAACGTACCTTCCCCACCAAACATGTCACCCCAAAGTAAACACCAGAACTTCTCAGAAGGGACAATATTCCCTGCCCTGTCCTCCTCAACTTAGTAACTCTTTCCTTTTCAGTAAGTTCATTCCTTTTCCCACATGAAGTAGGTGAAAGAGATTTATCTATGAACATAAGCAAGATGGTTTGGACAACTCTACTGTGCATTTTTGCTGATCTATTGAAAGAAGTAATTAATGCTTCAATTTGTTTAGTCTCTTTTTTCAATTGTTTGTACTTGTTCTCTTAATTTCTGATACATTTCTTTTTTTTTTTCTTTCTTCTGATTTTACATGCATAAATCTGGCAGTATGAATAACTGGTTGGAAGCAACACTATGTATCACAACACATACTGTGCAGTTCATGCTACTTTGTTAAGTGAAATTCTCTACCACTTATAATTTTTTGTTTTAATACAAATTTATACTCTCTTTAAACAAAAAAAACGCAGTTTAGCTCTATCAGCATAATAACCATCACCTTTTTAGTTATAGTGTGTTGCTGCTTCCAAGAGACATCCTCTGGTGTTCTGCTTCATTTGAGTGTCTTAGCCATTTGAAATCCAATAGGCCCCAGCTCAATTTATAATCTTATCTCATACCTAGTAATCCCACTCTAATAGCCCATTTTATAAATGACACTTCCATCCACACAGTTCTCACAGATTTTCCTGCTTTCTGTCACCCAGTATTCAATCCATCAGGTCTTGTCTATTCCCCTTCCCTAACAGCCAGTCATTTTCCTTCACATCTTTATCCACACTGTCAGTTCTTTGCTTCCATCTTCATCCATTTCTTATCTGGATTATTTCAGCAGCTATCTAATAATACAGCTACAACCCAAATCCCCTGACTGAAATATATCCTTTACATTATCTAATTCTAAGGTGAAAATCTTCAACAAAGATCTGGTGCCTTCGTGGTAAAATCCAAATTCCTTATGATGTTGAATCCAGCCCCTTACAGCCTGCTTCCCAACAGCAGCATTTCTCACCACTCTGACACCTCAGATTCCAGGCCTCAGCTGGACACTGCCATAGTTCTAAGAGTGAAAGGCTCTTGATCGTTCCTTATTGTGCTGCCTTCCTCTCAGGCACCTTTTCTTGCTGGAAAGTCACCTACCAATCACTACCACATCGTTGACATAGCATGCTCACTTTTCTACAACTTACTTCTTCATGAAATCCTTACAGTACGGGTCCCTGATTAACATGAGACTCCCTCCTGTACAAGCTATGGTGACTGTTGTTTCTTTCCTCATAATTCCCATTATACTGCTTTATTGTTTATCTTTTCCATTTTTCCAGCTTCAGTAAAAATTATTTGCAGAAAATTATTTCTTACCTTTCTCCCCATGATCATTCCCATAAGATGAGCTTATGTAGTCAAATATAGGCTCACCTAAGCAATAATAGTAGAGGCCAAAACAATAACTATAAATTCTTGCCAAAGCCTCATGCAATCATAGGGCAGGCTTCTAGATTAACTCATTGATCCACTGGAATTATGGGTGGGATGGCTGCTGGGATTAGGAATATGAGTACTACACCCATCCTGGGGCAGATAGCCTGAATGCAATTTATAGGACAGAGACTTGCTCCCTGTAGCCATTATTGTCACTACTCCTCCCTTTGGCTTTGTGCTTTTTCCCCGCAGCAGTGAATGGCTATTCTCTGCCATATGTTGCTCTGCCTTGGAGCCAGCTGAGTATGGACTGAAACCTCCAGTAACTGTGAGCTAAATAAACCTTTTTTTCCTTCTGTGTGTGGTATTTGTCCCTACAATGAGAGAATAACTGAGACAAGAAGTAATGGTAGACATGACCTTTTGTACCTCTCTTTTCTTTTTTTTACCATCCTTTCCCACTGTGGATTAGATTTCTTGACTGTCAATCTGTCACAACCAGTGGTTGTTTCAATATTTGTTCCTTTTCTAACTATCCAGGAGAATCAGAACTCCAGGAATCCCTTTTTACAACTTTCTTTCTTGCTAGGTAATGGAAGGGATTGAAATTGTGGAAGGAAGGCAAAAAGAGGAAATGCCAACATAACTGAAAAAGAAAGGAATTTCTAGGGCTAGGTAGATGGCTTAGTAGAATATGCGCTTCCCTGCAAGCACAGGGCCTGTGTTCAATCCCTCTTTCAACAACAACAACAAAAGAGAATTTCTAGGGCTAAGGCCTAAAAATTTGTATTTTTAATAACACTCTTTTCACAACTTTTATAGGCAGGCATTAGTACACTTTCTATCACTGATAAAATACTTGAGAAAACCAACTTAAAAGATGAAAGATTTATTTTGGCTCATAGTTTCAGGAATTCCAGTTCATGTTCTATTATCCTGCACAGCTCTCAGTGGTAGCAGGGAGAAACAGTGAGAAGAATTAGAAAAATGACAACAGACAAACACTGAGGTCAGGCGGAGCCCTCCCTCTGGATGAGAAAGGAGGAACTTTCAAGTGCAGCACAGCATTTATTTACATATCTGACAAAGTTTGTGTCAGGAGACACAGGGTTGCCTAGCAACTAATGACTGGAATTGCTCAGACAAGATGCTTTTCTCACAACTAAGGTAATTTGATAGCTTTAGGTACTTTGGCCTTGTCTGACCCCAACATACATAAACAATTTCCAGCTTCAGCTTCTCCCTACAGTCACTTAGTTCTGTTGTTTCTGGGCCTGTGGAGAGGTAGAAATGATCATGGTGTCAGGGCATGATACAGCAGTTTTCCTGATGGCATCCAGGAAAGATTAAGAGGATGAGACACACTCTTCAAAGTCACACACCCAGTGACCTACTTTTACCAGTTGGGCCCTGTGAAGTCATCAACGAACTAATCACCATAATGGAGCCACTTCAGTAGATCCTACCTCTGAGTATTTCCACAATGAAGATTAAGCCCTCAATACATGAGTCTCTGGGGATTCTTCATTTTTAAGCCATAACAAGGCAGGTTTGAGAAATATTGGCCAAGAAGATATCTAAAAATCTAAGCTTTATGATGGTGGACTTGAGAGAAAGGAGCATCCTTTCATGAGGATGAAAAACTTGAGAGTAAATATTAAAAGCCAAATTTTGTCTATCAGTGATCAGATGAGAGAGCAGTATTAATTCTTTTAGTGACAAAACTAACTTAAATCCAGTAGGCCATTCATTATACAACGAAGCACTTGACCTCCCTTCTCTACCAATTTTGTCCCTGTTTTATTGAAAATGCACTTTCTAGATAAAAGTGACATCAATAGCTTTCCTTTTCTATAAATTAGGTAGGGAGAATTTTCAGTCACTGTTGGATTCTTCACCCAGATTTGTGAGTGTCTACAGTACGGTCAATAGAGACAGTGAAGAAAGGTAGCGCAGGGCTGATGATTTGCTCAACCTTTTGCCAGTTTCCCATGTGACCTTATTATATGAGAGAGCAAGAAATCAGACTCAAAGTGCACTCCTGCTAATATTTCTGACTCAAATACTTCAGAGCATCTCAGTTCTGTTGAATCTCACCAGCAGCCCAGCTTCCTGCCATGTGATTATGGCACCATCAGCAAGTCATCTCTCATAGCCAGTGGGCATGCTAAGTGGTGGATAGCCATAGAAAATAAACTAATTATCCAAAGGCCAGCTGTTCCTTAAAGCTACAAGAAAAGAAGGGGCAGAATTCATTGAACTATAACAGCGGCTGGTCTTCCGTATGTAGTCAACTGCAGATGCACACAATTTCAGCTTGAAAGAAACAAGAGCTATCTTCTAATTCAACCACTGAATCTAATTCATTCCACCACATCAACCAGCTACAGGAGGAATTATCCTGAGAAGATCTGTTTTGTTTTGCTTTGCTTTGTTTTGTTTGGGAGGGTTTAGTTTGGGTTTGATTTTTTTGTTTTTATTTAGTACCTTGAGTCTCACCTTAGCTCTACCACATTAAAATCTCTAGTAGTAAAATTTCTCACTCAGAGTTATATTTTCAGGCTGGCTAGATAACTCTTTAACCACCTGCCTGACAAGTTCAAGGTTCACTCCCAGGTACTGCATGCCATGTTGGCCCTAGAACCCAACACACACCCTACCAGCCCCGAAGCCAGGCATGATGGTGTATGCCTGTAATCCCAGTGCCAGGGAGGCTGAGACAGGAGTGTCAGTATGAGTCTGAGCTGTGTGCCAAGACCCTATATCAAATAAATAAATAATTTTTAAAAAATAAGTAAAAGTAGATATGTTGTGTTATTTTTTAAGCTGTACTTTCTATGTTTGGGCAGCTTGTTAAATTATCTCCTTATATTGTCATAAAATAGTTCCCCATAGGCTAGAGTATTGGTTCTAGTTCAGTCATCTAACATCTGTTTTATTTTTTTCTCTGCTAACTGTCACCAATCTTTCCACTTTTCAAACTGTGACATGATATTGATTCAAGTCCCTAACATCTGCTTAGTCTCCCATAAATGTTTTCTAGAGACATATACCTTAAAAAATGCAACATTCTAGTATAAAGGAGGGCAAAGAAGGCATGTCCCTCTCACTCCGCATTCCATACTCTTTTTTTGTTGTTGCTTGGTTTTGCAGGTTTTTTTGTTTGTTTGGTTGGTTGGTTGATTTGGTTTAGTTTTGGGTTTTTGTTTTTCGTTTTTTTGGTACCAGAGATTGAACTCAGGACTTTGCACTTGCCAGGCAAGTGTTTATTCTATTGCGCTAGCCCCTGGCCCAAATGAAACTTTTGGCATTTTGGTTTTGTTTATTTATTTTTCTGTATTTTAGGGAAAGGTCTACAGGGTGTTCAAGGTCTCACTATTAGATCAGGCTCATAGTGATTCTCCTATTTACAGCTTCCCAGGAGCTGGGATTATAGGCATGTGCCACCACGCCCAGTCTCAATGGCCCTCTCAGAGTGCCCCAGGGGTGGGACCAGCAAGCACATCCATGGATTGAACCCCTGGCCCCTGTGCCTGCTTGCAGGTACTTTAATCCACTGAGCTATTTGGCTGGCCAATGCTCTTCTTAGTGCCAACTCAACTATCCCATCTCATCACTGACGTTAGCTAGATCTGAAAGGGTCTTTGCAATTATTTCACATTTCTCTGCTCAGATTCTGCTCCTGTTGCCTCACACAGGCCAATCAAAGACTTTAACATTCTATTTAAATTCCATCTCTAACCCTTTTTAGCAGAAAGCACCATCCTCACAGTATCTGGAGGAAATACAGGTGTACTGTGTTCCAACCCACCAAATTAATATCATAGCATAACACATACTATCAAACTACTAAATCAGGACCTCACATTTAAGCAACGTTATTCTATATCAAATTTTACCAGTAATGTAAAGAATATAGCAAGAAGTCTGGAACATCCTGTGTGACTCTTAACGTTTTCCCTTTTCACCTGGTGAGAGCCATCTGGAATGAAGAATATAGGAAGGTGTAGAGGTCGTTTTACACAGTTGGGAGTATTTAATTTTGGAGCATTTCTACTTTCTGCTCAAAGAGAGCTGTGGAACATATGTGACTATACTCTTGACTTATAGATCTATAGGTTCTAGCTGCATATATAATTATATGTTAGGTACTATCTATAGAAAATATTTTACAGATGAGGACTTGCCTCCTAGTAAGTATAATTTCACCTACGTATCTGAAGGACCAGTTACTATGTTTAAAGGAGAATAAAACTGTCATTTTTTCTTTTCCTTTGAAGCTTCTCCTTGGTGCTCACGATAGAAATGAAAGACAGACCTGGTCTTTTAACTCCTTATTCACAAGTATCTATACTTGGTCCTTATCTTAGAGAAAAAAAAACCTCTACTTTATACTAAGCAAGTACACTGAATATCATGTCTTCAGCTTTTTTTTTTTCATTGTGCCTTCTACATAGTCTTTTTTTCATTGTACATCCTCTTTTTTGTGCCCTATATTCTCTGTTACTAGCTACCAGCATCTTTTCTGTTCCATACAAACATTCTATCCCATTTAAACTACACTACTCAGGGCCAGCCAGATGGCTCAGCAGAGTAAAGCACCTTCTTAGGCAGAGCGCAGCAGCTGAGATTCAATTGAGACGTCATGGTGGCACGTGCCTGTAATCTCAGCACTTGGGAGACTGAAAACAGGAGGATCACTGTAAGTCTGATCTATGCAGTGAGATCCTGAACACCATGTACCAAATACACAAAGAATAAAAATTAAAAAAATAAACTCCACTACTCAACAAGTGACTATCCCAGAAATACCTGTATTTCTCTTTCCCTTTACAACCAAAATTTCTGACACTTTCTTAGACTTAAATGTGACTGTTATCCCTAATTTGGAGCACTTTGATTTTTTTTTTTTTTTACCAAGTACGACAGTTTTAGATACTTATTGAATATGTCCATCTGTATGTCCCATATGGGCTTAACCCTTAAAATATCCAAAACTAAAACTGTCATCTCCACCTTCTGTTCTTCGGCACATTTCTGTGATTTTTGCCCAATTTTAATAGAGTACAGCATACATATACCTAGGTATCAAAACCATAAATCATGGAAAACATCCCTTTCTCCATTGTGATTGGAATCTAGTCAGTCAGTATCTGATATTATTTCTATTTTCATAATAACTCTTAAATACATTTCTTTTTACCCATAATAGCACTGTATGTATTGAAATGCTTATCATGTGGTTTCAGTAATTCAATGCCCAAATCACATATTTTCTCATATTATCCATAGGTATCATAACAAACCTCACTAGGGCCAGTGAGACAGCTCAGGTGACGAAGTGCCTGCTTTGGCAAGCACAGACACCAGGGTTTGATCCCCAGTCCTGAATGCAGCACCAGCCCCACCCCTGGGGCACACAGAGTGGATGACAAGAGTCCAGACTTGGTGTTGCACGCCTGTAATCCCAGAGCTGAGGAGGCTGAAAACAGGAGAATCACCATGAGTCCAATCTGCATAGTGAGATCCTGTACCAAATACACAAAAGAAAAAAAAAGTCACTAAATCTAAAGTCCAAACACAATATATCTAACAGATTTTTCTAATCTTCTAACTCAGAACTCTTAGTGAAAAAAGGAGAAACACAGTAATATAATTTATTCTATGATGTCATTTGAATGCTTTGTAACTTATTGTCAATGTTATTTTTTTGTTTGTTTTGTTTTGGTGGTGCCAAGGATTGAACTCAGGACCCTGTGCTTACCAAGCAAGTGCTTATTGTATTGAGATATCTCTCTGGCCCTAATTTTTTACTTTTGTTGCGATAGGCACTGTAATTTCTAATCCCCTTTTCAGTTCTTACTGAGAGCTACCGTGTCCTTCTGATCCTCAGTTCCTATATAACTCACTTTCCCATTGCTTGGGAAAAATAAATAACTGACACAGCATAAAGGAGAAGAGATTTGATTTCACTCATAGTTTGGGGAGATTCAGTCCATGGCCAACTGGCTACAAGGCAGAAATGGCATCATGGAAGAAATGGTAAAAGAGAGTTGCAAAACAAATTGTTGCCAGAAAGCAGAGAGAGAAGGGTGGAGCCAGGAGCAAGAGTACATCTTCAGGATCTCGATTCCAGCAACTGCCACCCCAGCCAGCCCCATGCAACCAGATCCTGAACACATGAGACTTCCAAGAGACATTTTGTAACTAAACCATAGCATTCTATCCTTGGCTACCAAAAGGTTCATATCTATTTCATTACACAAAATGCACTTAGCCCATCTCTAATAGTTACCAAAATCTTAACAGTTCCAGCATTGCTGAAAACTCCTAGTGTACAGTTTTTGTTTGAGAATAAAGGTAAACATTTTGTGAGTTTCTATGAAAATTAAAAAAAAAATTTAAGTACTTCCAACATACAAGGCATAAAGTAACCACTCCCATTGCAAAAGGGAGGGATAAAATAAAGGAATCAGACTAAAGAATGATAAATCCCTCCTTGAACCCAGCTTTACAGATGTTTTCTCTTTAGTCACCAGCAAAATTTTTCATATTATTCAGTTCTGCTTGTTATTTATGATTCTCATCATGGATCTGCCTGAAAATAGCCAGCAGTACCCAAGCCACGGGTACTAAACACTAAGCTGAGTTGCCTTAAAATTTCCCCTGCCAGATCAATTATTCTGCCTTTAAATTCTGCCTCAGATAAAGTCTTAGGATATGCACAAAGTGTACAGAAATTTTTGCCCAGATAAAACGCGGCCTCCAATCAAGTTTCCTATGCAATCCTCATTCCCATGTGAAATTTCACAGACTCCCATAAGAATTACCTATCATGCAGGCCTGTAATCCCAACACTTGGGAGGCTGAGGCAGGAGGATTGTTGTGAGTTCAAGACCAGCCTGAGCTACAAAGTGAGCTTAAGGCCCTCTGAACTGCATAGTGAGACCCTGTCTCAAAAAGACAAAAAAAAAAAAAAAAAAAAAAGGAAAAAACAAAGAATTACCTATCAATCTTGGCTCATAGTATTCTAAGATTTCTCTAGTCTGCATCTCAAGTCTTTTTAAACTTCTTCAACAAACCTTTTTCAAAGGCTTCTGAACTATACAAGGAAGTGTATTCACACAGTGATCCCACTTTTCCAGTAATATTGTTTTTGCATTAGTCACTGAGACAAGATACCCAACATCCATACCTTAAGAGAAGAGTTTCACTGGCTCCTGTTTTGGTGGAATTCAGTATGGCAGAAGTTTCATGGAGGAATGGGATGGTAGAAAAGAACTGGTGATAAATGCATAGCTTCCAGGAAGTAGAAAGCAGAGGGAGGAGCTAAGAAGAAAAATAAATCATTCATATTATCAAGGAAGTCCTCACTTAAATCCCCCTGATTATAGATATTAACCATATCTACCAAACGTCATCATAGGAACACCTAAATTACAAGCTACAATAAAGACCTAACAGGAAGGAAACCTTTTTTAACAAGAATTTCCCACACTCAAGAGTCAACTGACATTTTTAGAGTTCTATTGTGTTACTAATAAAGGAGACATCAGTACCTTCAAAATTTCAGGGATATATTTAGTTATACCAATTCAATGATGTGGAGCTGGCTTCACAAAGAACTCCTAAGATGATCTGCAAATGCTATTGAGTTGATGGCCTTAGAAGTGCCACCTATAGCCTCAAAAACATGTTCCAAGTTCTCTTTTTTGAGACTGGTTCTTAGAGTTCTCTAGAGAAGAGAAAGTCTTCTACCTATCCTCTTTCCCAGGTATATGACACTCTAAAATAATGACACATTCATAACAAATGGAGTACATAAAAATACCGTATCAACATATGCTCAAAGCAAGGCCCCCTTTCCACTCGTCTTTCTCAGTCCTTGCACCTATCATTTCTAGAACTATCCCTCTCAGAACATAAGTCACCACCATCTTTGATTCCTAGCTATTTTCTGAAAATAGTTTTTTTTGTTTTTCTAAAGCACAAATAAAGTGATACTAATGGAAATGAGAAACATACTAGCTGCCTCCGAACCAGAGTATCTTTACAGTGGAAGGGTGGCTATTAGTCAGACAAGTAGAAGTTGTAAGTAGGCTGTCTGAGAGACATGGCAAGGGAAACATAAACCAGCAGGTTCTGTAAATAGTATTTGTGGCCACAAGTGTACCTCCCATGGAAATGAACAGAAAAAGGAATGAATGTAAGAACTGAACCCTGGGGCTGCGGAGATAGCTTGGCAGTCTAAGTACCTACCTGGCAAGTGTAAGGACCCAGGTTTGATTCCCAGTGCCACATATTGTGCTGGCCCTGCTGCACCTGCCACCAAAACTGGACATGGTGGTGCACACCTGTAATTCCAGAACTGGGGAGGGTGCGACAGGAGGATCACTATGAGTCTGAGCTGCACGGAGAGATCCTGTATCAGATAGATAAATAAATAAATAAACTGAACCCTGAAACTGTCCAGCACTGAGGCTGAGAGATAAACTATCAAAGAAGATTAAGAATAGTTAAAAATGCTAACAATTATCAACCAATGATGTATGAGAAATATCCAGAAGCAAAGGAGAAAAGTATAGCAAAGAATAGAAAGAACAAGGGCAAAATATTTGTTATGTAAAATGATGCTATTAGATCAACTAAGATGAGCATTGTCCCCTAAATTCTGCAGTGAGCACTGCTTACCTTAAAATTTTGGTTTTAGTTGAGTTGTGCAAGTCAAAGTCTGAAAGCCTGATTAGAGTATGTTCCAGAGAAATTAGTTGTCAATGAGAGCCAAGAAATCAAGTCATAACTGGAAGGAAAATTGTAAAAGAAACATTTATTGGCTTGTATAAATGAATAGGAAGAAGTTCGTTTGAAAGTTAAGAATAAGGAGTAAGATAAATTTTGAAGCAAATTTGATAGAAAAATTAGATAGTACTGAAGGAAAAGATTTAACAAATCTATATCCTTAAGAAATCAGGAAGAAATAGAATCTGGTGGCCTAATTAAAGGGTTGGATTTCAGGAATAAGAATTATTCATAATAGTAAATAAGGTACAATCTCCAGGACAGAGGAATATCAGGAAGTGGATGTAGAAGATGGTGGGAATTAGATGCAAGAATATTCTCGTGCAAAAGATACTGACTGAATTAAGACTTGAAGATAAATATAATCTCATAGGCATGAAATAGGTGATGCTGACAGAGTGTTCTAATTTAGGAAAACAAACACGTTGTCCTTGAATTGGTGACATCAATATCACACCAGAACCTGTTGGAAATTAAATCCAGATCTACTGAGTTAAGCTCTCCATGCTAGGAAAATCCCCAGGTGACTTGCAAGTACGTCAACATCTAATAAAATCTGTTCTAATATTCATATGTATTATATGTATTGCTTTCTGTCTCCCATACTCCCTACCCAGTTACTAGTGAGAGACAGAAGTCACTCTTAATCCTGAATTTAAAACTACCTAGTTTGGTTCTGTGAAGTTATGCACATGAGTGAAAGACAATGTGCCAGGTGAGACTCTGATTGGTCCAGGCAAGGTCCCCAACCAATCAACTGTTTCTAAACAGATGGAGTCAATGGATCCTCCAGCCCAACCTTACAGTGTGGCCCATACACATGTGGTTCATATGCATGTCTGGAAGTGGAAACATCTGTTGGGGAGCCAAAAAGTCATTGTCCATTACATTTTATAAGGAGACACTTTTGAATTCCTATTCCATCACCAAAATGCCCTATTTCAGATGCTGGGCACCTCCAGCACCACTACAGTCCTGGCAAGTGCCAAATTGGACTTCAAAGAATCAAAGTAAGAGGTGTCTCTTCCATAAGGCTTTCCCTAATTTCTAAGAGAGATGAAGAAATACATTATTCACTGACCTTATTGTAATTACAGAACATTCTCACTCTGCATGGGAATGTATTAGTAAATTACCAACTTTTTGTTTCTATGAAAAGAAAATAAGAAGTAAATTAGGAAAACAAGACTTTCAGTTCAGACATAGATTCATTTTTCCCTGTAACATTCAACTATAAACACTAGAAATAATGTAAGAGATAACCATGGGAGAATCATGAAAGGTAGAAAATGAAAGGCAAGCTATCTAGACACCTCAGAATTAGAGGAACAGGACAGGGGAGATAGCTCAGTGGCATAAGTGCCTGCTTGGCAAGTACAAGGTTTTGAGTTTGATCCCTGGTACAAGAAAGGGGGGGAGGAGAAGACAGGGGGGTGGGAAGGATGGAAGGAAGAAGGGAGGGTGGGAGAGAGGCAGGGAGGGAGACAAGAAAGGATGAAGGGGAGGAGGAAGGAAAGAAAAGGAAGAAAGAATTAGAGGAATAGCCAAGTGTCAGTATTTCACAATCCTCACCCATCCAGAAAGTTTTCTCAGAACTACTGTTTCCCTCCTGGCTTTCAATCTAGCAAAAGAAGGCAGCCCACATAGATACCTCTCACCCTGGGATTGAAAGGAAACCTCACCAGGGCAACAAGCAGTGTTTGCAGGCACCAATGTTTGCATTGATAGAGACAGATTAGGAGGCCTGCTAGTAATAAAGAGCCAGAGAAGGTGCTTTGCACCCCACCCCACCCTACACACACGCACACACACACACACACACAGAGAGAGAGAGAGAGAGAGAGAGAGAGAGAGAGAGAGAGAGAGAGAGAGAGAGAGAGAGAGAGACAACAGCCCTGAAAGGGAGAAATTTTGCAATAATGGTGCTTAACTGATGTCTTTTAACCTAGAACCTAAGACTCTACCTCCCCCAATAAGAGATGCAGGGTAATCATGGACAATCAACAAAGAAATTTTGCGACATATGCATAAGACCAGAGTCTTCTGGAGTGGATGACACTCCCATCTCTACCTAGGGGATCCTGACTCCTGATGAGGGATCCTCCCTCTGCTCCCTTAGGTAGCACAAGCAGGGGTCAGTGGGAGTCCTGGAGTCAATTAAGCAAGTCAAAACAACACCACAAATGCTCTAAAAATGAAAGTTTCATTGGAAGTATACTCTACAAAAGTAGGTCATGACCTGCATGCTAAATCAAAGCAGAAAGACTGCTGGCTACGATAGGCTTCAGAGCCTCCTAACATAACAACAAAACACCCAAGATACAAATGACTATGAGACAAGGAACAAAGAAGCACTGAAGTAGAGCAATCACTGTCAAGTACATGGAGAACTTAAACACAGAAAAGGAATGCCACAGTGAGGGAGGAAACAGCAAAGGACTACACTTGTGTACTGTGCAACAGGGTGCTGGTCTAGAAATTTAACATGAATTGACATTTTCTGTTCTGACAATCCTACAAGTTGTGAAATAACTATCTAGTTCTTCAGTTAAGTGAACTAAAGCTCCAGGGGTTACTTAACTGGAACTTGTCACATAGCTTGCATGTGACAAAGCCATAGTATACACACTGGCAGTCATGCCCTCCTATGCTTCGGGAGGAAGATGTAAAGCAGATGGGTAGACAGTAAAAGGTTCATGGCTATCTTCCTGAGGAATCTAGCTTTTACTCCATAAGCAAATAACAGCATTGTGGAGGACCACCTGAGCAGCTCTCCTTGAAAGAAGAGCCACTGTCACCATTCTGACTGAGCCTGACCCTATTTCCTCATATTGTCATGTATAGAGCTGGTTAAGACTTCTGTTTATCCTTCAGTTGGCCTTAAGCAATGTATATTGATCTAGCTTAGGTGCTGGTGAAAGTCTTTGAAGGTGGCATGTGTGTTTCCCTGGTAACCTATACCTGCTGATCTTTAATGTGAGCCAGGTAGAGACAGGATGGTAGAGCTAAAGTTCCATGCCGACAGCTGAGATCGAGCCTCAAAATAGAGGCTATGACTTCCTGGGGCTTGAAAGACCACATCAAAGCTGAAGCACTAGACTTCCCAAAACAGTACATACCATCTCTATGGCATAATAGTATAATGTAGATTACTCTCTCTGCATATGGCAGAGGTAAACTTAGGCCACCCAGCTAGCTCAGCTCACAGTAGTCACCTACACAATTCTCAGTCAATCTTCCTCAAGCCACTTCTCCACTAAATAAAACCAGGTGAGGCCCTGGGTCACTCTCTTGGCTCCAGAAAGCCATCTTCGTGGCTGGACTTAAAGCCCCTTGACTCTACAATGATTGAAAATATAGTTTAATGTATTTTTGCCATGGGTTGCATTGAAAGTGGTAGACTGGAATCAACTTGATGGGATTCTAATAACGTAACTTTGGGATTACAAATATTGGCTTCACAGACTGAGATGAGGACCTGGAGGTGTCTCCTACACTGCATGAGATGATTTTTTTTTTTTTTTTTTCCGGGGATTGAACTCAGGCCTTTGCACTTGCCAGGGAAGCGCTTATTCCACTAAGCCATCTCCCCAGCCTTGCATGAGATGATTTATATTTTAAAAACTTCATGGAAATCTAGAAAGATTAATTAGAGGAAGAAAGACTAAAATGAAAATAGCAAAGAATCATCTCAGTAAGTGAACCAAAAGCTACAAAGGATCTACTCTACACAAATAACAATATTACTGAGGAGAGACTGTTTCCAGGTGCAAAAGAGACCTTTAAGAAAGCGATACAATAACTCTAAATATTTAGGCAGACAATATCAAAGACTCAAGATACAGAAAGTATAAGTTGATAAGACATTAAGGAAAAACAGAAAATAAATAATCATAATGAGGAGCCACCAGCCTCCTCTCTCAATGATCCATAGAACAATTGGATAGAAAGTCAATAGATTAACATTATCAACTTAATTATTGATTCTAAAATGGACATTTACAGAACTCTCTCTCACACACACACACACAAAGAAAAAAATCAGGCTATTTAGAGCCTAGTGCACTTACCAAAATGGGTATGCATTGAGCCATGAAGCAACTCTCAATAAATTAAAAAGGGTCAAAGCAAACAGCTACATTTTATGACAAGTAGTTAAACAAAAATGAACAGCAAAATGGAATCTGAAAACTTCCCTAAAAATATTTGACAATCAAATGTACCCTGTTAAAATACATCTGTCAAGTAATAAAATCACAAACTCATTTATCTGGAAGAAAATGAAATCACAGAGTATTAGAACTTATAGACTACAGCTAAAACAGTTCTCTTAGAGAAATGTAGAACACTAAGACCTACATTTAAAAAGTAAGGATCAATTAGCCTCAGAACCAATCTGAAAAATCTAGAAAAATTATATGCAGATAGAAGAAAGCAGGATAGAAATTCTAATGATAAGAGAAAAAAATGTCAAAATAGGAAAAGAATGAAATGAACAACTGGTTCTTTGAGAAAATCAGCAAAGCTGGCCAGGGAGATACCTCAGTAGAATAAGCACTTGCCTGGCAAGTGCAAGGGCCTGAGTTCAATCCCCAGTTCCACCAAAAAAATAAGGGGTGGGGGCGGCGAGGAGATAGCTCAGTAGAATAAACATTTCCCTGGCAAGTATAAGGGCCTGAGTTCAATCCTCAATTCTGCCAAAAAAAAAAAAAAATCAATAAAACAAATAAATCGCAACATAGGATGACGTGAAAAAGAGAGACAATGATACATTACTAATATTTACTGATATAAAGTATGAATAACTGTATCATAGAGACAAACCATCATTACAGATCATATAGTAATTAAAAAATAAAATGAAATGTAAAATGAAAGAAACAATACAAATATCCCTGTACCCATGAAAGAAATAGATTTTTTAGTTAAATAATTTCCTAGAAATAAAACCCTAGGCCCAGATGGCTTTACTGTTGAATTCTATAAAACAGTTATAAAATATCTAATTCTACATAATGTCTTATAGGAAAATAAAGAGGGGAACACTTCTGAATTCAAAGTATGAGGTGGACATCACAATTATACCCAAACCAAAGATAATATAAGAAAATATACTAAAAACCATAAGTCTATGTTTGTCTTGAACATACAATAGTTGTCAAAACTCTTTAACAAGAGGTTGATTAATAGCTATGAAGTTATAGTAAGGAGAAATAAATTCTAAGACTGGGCATGTGGCGCATTCCTGTAATCCCAGTACCTGGGAAGCTGAAAAGAGGAGAATCAGTATGACCCTGATCTACAAGTGAGACATTGTATACCCTGTAGACCCTGTCCTTAATACAGGAAGGAAACAAAAAAAAATTCTAGTGTTCTATTACACAACATAGTAATTAGAGATAATGCATGATATAATTTTAAAAAGCTAAAAATAATGTTTTTGCCACAAAGAAATGGTAAATGCATAAGACAGAGATATTTAGTCTGTATTCCCTTTTTGTGTTTAGTTTAAATTTTTGTTTTTGTTTTTGTTTTTGTTTGATGATACTGGGGCTTGAACTCAGAACCATGTTCTTGCCAGGCAAGTGCTTATTCTACTGATCCATCTCCCCAGCGAGATATTTAGTCTAACTTGAAAGTTTTATAATGGTTCTATGTATCAAAACATTACATTGTACAACATAAAAATGTACAATTTATTCATCAATTAAGTTTTTTAAATGGAGCAAATTGAATCCAAAAATATGTTTTACAAAACCACTATATCATGACTGAATAAGGATTATCTAGATTATGTTAGGTTGGCCTAACATCTGAAAGCCAAGCAATAAAACTTATATTAACAAATCAAAAATGAAAAGTGCACAATCATCACAATATATCCATAAAAAAAAAATCTACTGAGATTTAACATCCATTTGTAATGAAAAAACTCTCAAGTCACCAAAAATAGGAAATAATTCCCTCACCAAGTAAATGCCACCAATAAAAGCCTGTAGTTAGCACCATATTTATTTTCTAATTAATTTTATTGAGAAATAAATAGTAATGAAACAGTTTCAAAATCAATTAATAAGACAGTTTCAATATTTAATACATTCCATATTGTCTTCATAGCAGTTATTCATAGTACAAGATGAAGACATGATATCCTGTGCAAACACTATTAATACAAATCTTTCTTCTCACTGAATTAAGAGAAAGTAGCTGTATATCTATCCTAACTATTTTGTATATACATATTTAATTATGCAAGTGAATTTTCCACCTATGATGAGGTATGAGGCAAAGCTATTGACTTTCACCACTCATTCTAGAGGTTCTAAGCACTGAAGTAAGATACACAAAATGAATTATAAGTATTTAAGATAGAAACAATTAAGACTGCAGGCAGCATGAATGTTTATGCAGAAAATGGAGTAATTTACAAAAAAGATATCAGAATTAATAAATAAGATTAGCAAAATATGAGGCCATATAAAAAGTCAATTGTCTTTTTCTATTAAGAATGCAAAATGAAAATGATAACAACAAATAATACTTAAAGGTAAATTTGATAAAATTGAAAATTACAAATTATTGTTGAGAACAATTATAAAGACCCTCCATTAATGAAATACAAATGTCTCGAATATTTTAGGAATCAGAAAATTTCTTACTAGGATTTAATTTCTTCCCAAGTTAGTCTTTACAGTTAATGAATTTCAGCAACAATTTTTGTAAAAATTAACAAATTTCAAACATTTTCACAAAAGTATAAAACACAGAATTATTAAACCATTTTCAAAATAAGTAAATATTGGGGGAAAAGCTATCTTATTTCAAGATTTCTTACAAAACTACTGCTATTAAAATAATGTTGAATGAATGTAAAGATATACACATATTAATGGGTAATAACAGAGGCTATATTTCTGTACATATATGACCAATTTTTAACAAAAGTTCCAAAATAGTTTGATGAAGACAAGGCAATCATTTAAAGAAATGGTTCTGGAACAAGGGATGACCTAATTGTCTAAAAATCTTAACCTTTTATCTTTTTGCATGACTTATACAAAATTTAGGGACAACAGATCTTAGAATAAGATACAAGATTAAAAACAATGAAAATTCTAGAAGAAAATAGGACTCTTAGTAATTCTGTTTGGAAGAAAAAACGTCTTAAATGTAACACAAAGAAAGAAAAAGAATATGTTCTACTAAGAGGATGTATTGATGGCAAATAAACATGAAAAGATGTCCAATATCACCGGTTATTAGGGAGTTAAATAATAAAATTATAAACAGATATCACTATATTCCCAGACTAAAATTGAGATGGCTGAACATAATAAATGTTGACAAGGATATAAAATAACTCCAACAGCTCTCAGCAATAACATAAAATGCTACATCACTTCAGAAAATAGCTTAGCAGTTTGTTTGTTTTTTTTGAAGCTATGCACCCTACTACACAAGCTGGCCATCTCTTTCCAGGTTGTTTTCTCAAGAGAAAAAATAACATGTGTTCACACAGACTCACATGAATGTTTGTAGAAACTTTACTTATAATAGCCAAAATCTGTAAACAATCTAGATATCCAACAAGATACTGAATGTTTTAAGTGTGGAAAATAGTGTGGATAACAGAATGTAGAAAGAAGCAAAACAACATAAATGAATTTCAAAATGATCATATTAAATTAAACAAACGAGCTCCTCCCTCAAGTAAAAAAATATACACTATGGGATTCTATTTATATGACTACAGGAAAAATATGAAATATAGTGAGAGAAAATATCATTGATTACCTAGGGGGAACAGAGAAAAGCAAAGGATTATGGTGGGAACTTCTGAAGGCTGTCTGTATCCATCATTTTGACTATGATTATTTTTCATTCATGTGAAGATGTCAAAGCTGAACACATTAAGCAAATGTTATTTTTTGTATATAGGTTATGCCTTAGGAAAGTTGCTGTTAAAACATATTTTTAAAAATATTTTGATTGTTCACAGCCCAATGCAATTTTTATTTTTTATTTATTTGTTTGCATACTTATTTATTTATTTATTTATTTGGTACAGGGGCTCACTATACAGCTTGGATTCTTGTGATCCTCCTGTCTCAGCCTCACAGCACTGGGATTACAAGCTTGCACCACCACACCCAGTTTCAGTGACCAACATGGCGAGCCCGGAGTCCCAAGGCTGGCACTACATGCAGTACTGGGGATGGAACCTGGGTCCTTGCATTTTTCAGGCACATACTTAGACCACCAACCTATGTCCTCAGCCCCCTGATGCAGTTCTTAAATTTGGTCGAAATTTTCACCTGCATCTGTTTCTACTACTTATTTTCTAAAATCAGATTTTAAAAAATAAAATCTATATTTATCTTCCTATGTTCTAATTATTTAGATTTTATTTTTCCCTCTAACAATTTCAAATCAATATTTCCTGCCTTTATTTTCAGTTAACCCTATCATAACTTAAATTTTCAATGCTTTTAATTTGGTCTCCAGGATTCCTATTTCTGCTTGTTCACCAATTATCTTAAGCCATAAATTCTGCCTCCACTCCAACATGAAACTTCTCAATGTTAAAAATTCTCTAACAACAATTGAAAAGCCTCTCTTTTCAAAAATATTCCCAAATTCCTATGGTTTATGAATTTTTTTAATTTTTTTAAATTTTTTAACTTTTTCACTTACGAGTATATGTTCAAGTGGCATCCACTTCAATATAAATGTTTCAAGTTTATCATTCTTTATAGATGAGTAATACTCCATTATATGGAAATACCACATCTTTTTCATCCATTCCTCATGTGATGGACATCTTGGTTGTTTCCAAGGTTTGACTATCACATTGTGCTGCTATAAACATAGATGCACGTATATCACTATGATATAATGTTTTCAGTTCCTCTGGGAAAATTCCCAGTAGGGGGACAGCCCGCTTGAATGGGATTTCTAGTCCTACTCTTTTGCGGAGTCTCCACACTGATCTCCACAATGGTTGTACCAGTCTACATTCCCACCAGCAGTCGAGAAGTGTTCCCTTTTCCCCACAACCTCTCCAACATTTGTTGTTGGTTGATTTCCCTATGATAGCCATTCTTTTTGGAGTGAGATGGTATCTCAGTGTTGTTTTTATTTGCATTTCACAGATGGCTAGCAATGTGGAGCATTTTTTCATATATTTATTCACTTCTTTACTTTCATCCTCTGAGGGCCCTGTCATATCTTAGTTCTTTATATATTCTAGACAGCAGACCTTTGTCTGCTAGCTTATTAGTTACGATTTTTTCAAAATTTGTTGGTTGTCTTTTCACTTTGTTGACAATTTCTTTTGATGTGCAGAAACTCCTCAAGAAGAGTTGATCCCAGTTGTTGATTCTTTCAAGTGTTTCCTGTGCAAATATATGTTTATTCATGAACTCTTTACCTACCCCTATGTCCTCCTACTTTCTCTTCCAGGAAATTAATTGTTTCTGATTTAATGTTTAGATCTTTAATCCATTTTGACTTTAGCTTACTGCATGGTGACAGAGTTGGGTCAAGATTTAGTTTTCAGCCTGTAAAAAGCCATGTTTTCCAGCACCATTGTTAAAGAGGCTATCTTTCTTCCAGACAAAGGATCTACAGAGTAAGGTACAGGATTACAAGATCAACCCTGAGGGGACTTCACTGACCTCATCAAAAACAAAAGCTACATCTCTTGGTATATAGGTCTTGATCTATCTTGGTCTTAACCATCCAGTAGAAAAGTATAAAAATGAGGAATATAACATGGGCCCATAATAATAAGTTGAGCTGTAAATGGTCAACAAGTTCTTCAGATAACTCACTATTATTCTGGAATGCTGGACTGTGTTGGATTGTGTCGCCGTGTTCAGGCACCTAAATTGGTTTGATGACAATGGAGTGGTCATCTTTGACAGGTCTAGACAAAAAAAGGGGGTATACAAAGGAAGAATTATGATGTGTGTGTATAAACACTACAGTTAGGATAAATATGCCGTGCATCTGCATAATTCTATGAGAAGCAAGATTTGCATTAATAGTAATTGAACAAGATATTATGTTGGTTTCTAGTACTATGGACAAACACTAGGGAGATAACAAGGTAGAAAGCATTACTTATTTAATCTATGATATAATTCAGCTATAAAAAATAAGATAAGTATATAGCTATCTCCTCATTCACTGATTAGAGACATCTGCTATAACAATGTCTGTAAGTGTAATATCATGTATGCACCTTGTACGACACCAAAACATTATGAGAACATTTTACAATGTATTAATTTATTGAATCTGCCCTGTTAGTTTGTCTTGAAACTGTCTCATTGCTATTTGTCCCTCATAAAAAAAAATAATAAAAAAATTTTTAACTTTTTGAAAAGAATAATTCATAAACCATGATAGAAAAGCTAAAATAGAAAATAAAACAAAATTTCTAACTTGTAAAACCAACTCTAGCTGGATTTCAGCATCTCAGAAAAGTGAAAATGTCAAACAAAAGCAACTCTACATAGTTTAGAATATTGTTTCTCAACCTCAAATACAGACACAGAAACTTACGTATACAATTTTTATAAAATTCCCTAAAATTGAGTTTAAAATGTCATACACACTTCAGTTACTGAGTGAATATTTTATGAAAATACAATTATAAGACATCAAAGTTTCACAATGTCAGAAAGGCTCAATCTAGAGATTTTACTAAATAGAGAAATGCAACAATTGTTTTAAAAATTTGAAGAGAAACACCTTAGTATTTCAACACATTGCAACTGGTTGATACTCATGTAAACTACTTTCTCAAAAGTTTTAAAAATTGTAGAAACCTAGAAATTCTTTAGTAACAGACACCTTAGAATATTTATAAGGATTGTCAAACATTCTCTGTGAAAACTTCAAAAGTTTATACTAAAAGTCAATATTTTTCTCTAAATTTATTTTAATCATAAGTTCAGACTGCCAAAAAAAAAAAAAGACAAGCTACCAAGATGCTCATCACAATTCTAGTTGAAATTTAATTAAACAAGGATGTATTCTGAAGATCATGCAAGTGTATTTTCTTGATAGTTCTATAGCTCTAGCATACTTTCGATGACATTTTTATTTCCTTGAAACGGATACTTCTTTCAAAGGAAGTAAGTTTCCTTGTCCAGACATGAAAATGCAAAATAGGCAAAAAGAGAACAACATTTAGACTGAAACAGGAAAGTGATCCTTGTCTCAGAAGGAACTGAATGGAAAGAGAATAAGACATATGATGAATTATGACAAGGACAAAGAGAATGCCATGTAGGTTTAGGTATGTGAATAATGCTCAAGGGATTTAAAGTAGATGACATCTCCAGAAAGGAAAATGGCAATTCCACCGAAAGCTGCATAGACTTACAAAGAGAAATCAGAGGAAAAATACATGGCTTTAGAGTAGATTGCCCTTGTCAACAATGTTTACTATACAAAGGATATTTTAAGTGATGACTCCAATCATAAACCTCCTTCATTTCAACATAGCTACATAACATGCTGTAGAGTTAAAAGACAATAACACAAGTAAGTTTAGACTTCTGTGATTTTATTGTTCATTTCCAGATTTCCCGTTCACCCTTGAGTTTCCTTTTCATTATTGTGTTCTCATTTGTTTTCAGATTTCTATACTTTTCTAGACTTCTAGAACCTCTCAGCCTCTGATTACTAGTTTAGTTAGGACCTAACTTCAGCTCAGGAGTTTCTCTTTTCTTTTTTTTTTTCTTTTAACTTCACTTGAATCACACCTTCTATTTCTGCTTGTTCTTAGTATTAGATACATCCTCAGAAACAAGAAACATTTATTCAAATTTTGTAACACCTTTAAAAACAACAGGTCCCAATATTTGCCCTGAGGCACCTGTTACCTAAGGAGATTGACAGTCAGTGCAGATATTCTCTGCTACAGCTTCACATGCAGGGGCTTGTTCAGATCATGGAGGTAAAATTGCAGCTGAGTCTCTTGCATGAGGGAAGTCTACCGTAGGAACTATATCAGTTGTTGAAGCATGTTTATTAGCAAGGGTCTCGTCTTCAGAGGCCCCCTCAGATGACAGAGCCCAAACTTCCAGAGAGGCCATTTTTTCAGGTTCCCCCTAAACTGGTGGCTGTTGAACCTCAGAAGTGGTCTCCTCTGTCTGAGCCTTCACACAACAGTGGAGACTGAACTTCTGGAAGGTCCTCTTCGTCATAGTCTCTCAAACTGGTGGAGGCTGAGCTTCAGATTCAACCTCTTCTATAGAGGTCTCTTCAAGTGAGGAAGAGTAAACTTCTACAGAGACCTCAGGTATTGGAGACCAAGCGGCATGAGAGGCCCTTTCTGGAGAATTTTCAGCCCATAGAAGCTTGACTTTAGCAGGTAATTCTTCTGCAGGAAATTTTTCATCTCGCAAAGACTGGTCTTGGGCAGGGGCCTCTTTGGCAGGAGCCTCCTCAGCTGATGGAGGCTGAACTTGATCAGTGGCTTCCTTAGCTGGTGGAGACAGGGCTTCAGCAGGGGCCTCCTCAACTGGTGGAGGCTGGACTTCAGCAGGGGCCTCCTCAGCTGGTATAGTCTTGACTTCAGCAGGGGCCTCCTCAGCTGCTGGAGGTTGGGCTTCAGCAATGGTCTCTTCTTCAGGGGCCTCCTCAGCTGGTGGAGACTGGACTTCAGCAGGGGCCTCTTCTTCAGGGGCCTCCTCAGTTGGTGTAGGCTGGAGTTCAGCAGGGGCCTCCTCAGCTGGTGTAGACTTGACCTCAGCAGGG
>PVKA01001888.1:0-34935 GCA_004027165.1 Ctenomys sociabilis | reverse complement strand
TTCTGCAAGAGCCTCCTCAAAAGATGGAGCCTGATATTCACCTATGGCCTCTTCTGCAAGAGCCTCCTCAGCTGATAGAGGCTGGATTTCAGTCAGAACCTCTTCTGCAAAAGACACTTGAGCCAATGGAGGCCGAACCTCAGCAGAGTTCTCTTTAGCCATGCTAGATTCTACCTTACCTAAAGTATCTTCATGGGTGTCTTCAGCTATCAGAGGCAGTACTTCAACCTGGGACTTTTCTGCGAGCATAGTCTGAACATCAGGATAAAAAGTATCAAAAGGACTCACTTCAGCTGATGGATACTCTACTTGATCATACGACTTCTTCCTGATCTTTTCCCCTGATGAAGAAGACTCTATTAAAGGCAGCTGGCCAGCTGACTGAGTCTGTGCCAAAACAAAGACATTCGCTGTTATAATAGCTGCCTCAGCCGAGATTGTCTCAGTAAGTCTGGGCTCTGACTTCTCTGCGGCCTCTTCAGCTGGTGGAGACCTGACTTCATCAGGGATCACCTCTGCAGCAGGAGGCTGAATTTCAGCAGGGATTTGTTCTGTGGGTAGGGCCTCTGTTTCAGCAGAAGCCCCCTTTGTAACTGAGGATGCTTCTTCAACAGGTACGGTTACCTCTGCCCTAGACCCATCTTCTAAAAGTGCTAGAGTATCTTCTTTGGTTTCTGAAGTAAATGAAACTCTATCTTCTCTTTTCTGCCTAATTTTTTCATGGCTACTTGTCTCTGGTTGAAATTCAGGATGTTCACTAACAAAAACATTTCCTGGGG
Organism: Ctenomys sociabilis; assembly: GCA_004027165.1. Classification (NCBI taxonomy): domain Eukaryota; kingdom Metazoa; phylum Chordata; class Mammalia; order Rodentia; family Ctenomyidae; genus Ctenomys; species Ctenomys sociabilis. The sequence goes on along the minus strand of PVKA01001888.1, from coordinate 34,156 downwards.
ATTTGTCTATCTGGGTACCTTTCTTTGATTTTGTCAAAGAACTACTTGGGCTAGAGCCAACCATGACTTCAAGTTCAATAAAAGATGTCTGTTGCTCCTTGTCATTTGTCTCTACTTGGACAATTTTCAGCATGGCCCCAGTACAACTGGTCTGCTGAGATCTGTCTATTTTTAACTGAATGGAGGGTTTGCGTGTTGGAATTTCTACCTCCTGAACCTGTTCTGGTAACTCAGAGGCTGTTTTCCCAGCATCAGCTTGTTTTTCTTCAGGTATCATTGTTTCATCAATGAAACTGAAATCTTGTCTCCCTTTTAGGATGAAGTCTGTCTGTAGAGATTTATGAGCCATTTCCTGTCTGTGCTTTCTCTTTGTCCAACTTTGCTGAAGTTGAGAAGATATACTATGAGACTCAGATTCTTTGGCAGAGTAGTTACCTTTGCCAACACTAAAGGTAGCTTTGGGGCCAGATGACTGTGATGTGGTTGGGAGTTTCTTTTTCTCTGAGCCTTCAGTTTGCAAGGATTTATCTACCATTGGTTGGCTGGGGAGTCTTCTCTTTCGAATTTGTTGCCTCCCTCCTGAGATAGGTTGATCAGGTTCTTCAACTTGTTCCATTCCTTAACTGATGAACTTCAAATTTATTACTTTGAGTCATTAATCATCAATAGCCATGTGTTCAAGCCTTTGCCTTCCTTCATTAAGAATTGTTATATTAAAATTCTTAGAAAAAAGGTCACTCACAAATTCTTTCATTCTCTTCTACTACACTCCTGTTGGATCCCATCTTACTCATTTATCACATTTATTTTTTTGCTTAGTCTCTGTTCTAACTAAATCTTGCTTTTGGAAGTTTCTCTCAGGGGTCTGTGACATCACAAACACTTCTCTTTACAAAGTTCCAGAAGTTATATTTCCAACACTTTTAACTTGGTGTTTGTTCCTGGGCCATGGCTACAAGGAAGACCTGCTTTTTGAAACAAGTCAACTTGAAAGAAGCATTTGTCTACCAAGGAAACATCAGGTAAATTCCATGAATGCCACTTTCTGATTGTCAGACTTAATGCTTTGAAAGAAAGCACAATTCTGTTTTCATTCCACCTTCAAAGACAGTTGTAGTACAGAACTCTGTAGCCTGTTATCAGACCATTCCTGTGTGGGAATGGTCTATGAGTATAGGTTTTTATGACTGGGAAGAAGGTAATTCTGTTTGAAAAACCAAGTTTCTGAAGTCTGCCTACATGTAAGCTCTTTTCCTGTATCTTTGACCTTCCATGCTCACAAGAGTGTCATCAAAATTAATTAGAGATGCTTTCCTTCTCAAGCAACTAGAGATACTTTGATTTTACTTTTAATCATTTCAGAATATAGTTCTACTACATATTTCGAAAGATAGTTGGACATTGTGGCACACACGTGTAATCCCAGCATTTGAGAGGCTGAGGCAGGAGGACCATTGACATTTTAAGAGAAGCCTGGGCTACAGAGTGAGACCATCTCTCAAAATAAAATAAAAACACAGAAGTTATTATACAATACATACAAACTTTTCCAAATAAAAGACAGCTGAGTCTATTTTTCTTGGGGGGGTTGGACCCAGGATTGTACTCAGACCCCTGTGCTTACCAGGGAAGCACTTATTCTACTGAGCTATCTCCCCTAAATTGATATTTTCTTTTTTTTTCAGCTGAGTCTAAATAGGTACCCAGTTAAATAAAATGTGCCTTTTGGAAAAGTCAGTATAGACTCTGATGAATAACTACATAGTAATGAATGCTAAAAGACAAAAAAAGTCAATTGAAGCTCTGAAAAAGAAGAACCGATGTTAAGCAGACTATAGATGTGATTACATTGGATTTGAAACACTTGTAAAACTCTTTAACTCATATATTACACAAGAATATTACTAGAAAGATGTGTTGGTCAAAAGATGTACAAAAATGTTGTTAGTCTGAAGAAAATAGAAAAGAAAAAAATAAACATTTAAAATATTATTACAGAATACAAAATAATAAACACTTGCTAAATACTGTCATTTCATTAATTTGGAAATATTTTAAAATTCTTTATATTCTATTGCCCCTAGAAAGCATAAATATGAATTAAATCATTCCCCTTATGTCACATGCATTGGTGATGTGAACTGAACATCTGTATGCCTTCTTCCAAGTCCTGTGTGTTAATGCTTAACTCCCAAAGTTATGGTAGTTGGAGTTGGAACCTTCTAGAAGACAACCAACTGCCAAATAGGAAAGGAGCCCTCAGGGGCCGAGGAGATGGCTTAATAGATGGCTGAGTTCAATCCCCTGTTCTGCCAAAAAAAAAAAAAAAGGAAAAGAGCCCTCACCAGGCACAAATCTACTGGTATTTTGATTTTACACTACCTGATCACTGGAACACTGAGAAACAAATGTTGTTTAAGCCATCCAATCTACGGTGTACTTGCTGGAGCAACCTAAATTCACCTTAACTCAGCATGGGTGTTTTCCAAATGCCTTGTCCCAGCCTCTGAAGTAGATTGTCGTATGGCATTCATCAGTGAATATCTTTAATTTTACCAAAAGCATATTGATTTAATTATCACTCAATTTAATTTAGAATTCAATAAATTCACATTAGGGCCAGAAAGATAGCTCAGTGGACTAAAGTGCTCACTTAGGCAGACAAAGGGACTAGGGTTTGATCCCCAGCATGCTGTGCCAGCCCCACCCCAAAGAAACACTGAGACAGGGACTGAGACTGGGCATGGTGGCATGTGCTTATAATCCTAGCACTTGGGAGGCTGAAAGCAGGAGGATCACTACAAGTCCAATGTGTGTACTGAGAAACTGTAGACCCTGTACTAAATACATTTTTAAAAGGATGCTTCAAATTAATGTGGACCAAATATTTAAATTGTGATTCATATTACTTTGTTTCTAAATGAATATAACAAGTAAGATACAGCCTTAAAAATGTACATTGGATATAATTATAGAATTACTGGTAGTTTTAATAAAAGAAATTTCAGTAGATTAGTAAGGAGAGAAAACATAAGAATTTTAACTATACATTAAGTATAAACAAAGTTTAAATATAATACAAACTACCAAAAATGTCCAAAATAACATATGAAGATCTTTAATGTCTGAAGGACCTTAGAAATCAACACTAAAATATACATAGAGAAACAAGAAGTAGGACCAGCAAGATAACTCAGTGGACCAAGTGCCTGCTTAGGCAAGTGCTGCAGGGACTGATTTGAATCCCAGACAGAATGCTTCACAGGCCCCACCCCCAAGGGCACAGAGCCAGTATCTGAGTCTGGGCATGGTGGTGCATGCCTGTAATCCTAGTGCTCAGGAGGTTGAAAACAGGAGGATCATATGAGTTCAAGCTACATAATGAGACCCTATACCAAATACACTTAAAAACAAAAGAAAAACAAGAAACAAATAGAAAATGTACAGAATAAAAATAAGTGACATGAAAAAAACCAACAGTTGAAAAATGGAAATCATAATACCAGAATGAAATTCTAAAAGGGTTTATTTTGCTACAAGGTCTCACTATGCAGTTCTGACTCACAGCAGTCCTCCTGCTTTCAGCCTCCCAAGTGTTGGGATTACAGGCATATGCCACCAGGCCAGGACTCTGGCCCACTCAGCCAGCTTTAGGGGCAGGACCCGCATGGCACATGGTGCCAGGAATCCAACTGTGGTCCCTATACTTGCCTAAGCAAGTGCTTTAGTCCACTAAGCTATCTCACCGACCTGGAAAGGTTTATTTTAACGATGCCCCCAAAATAAGCAAAAGTGCTATTAAATGAACAGTCTACTAGACTTTGAATTATATGATCCTTCCTCTGGATAATTTAAAAGGACATATCAAGTGTTTCTAAACTCTTGAGATTTAATTTATAACATAGTCACTCCAGTTAACAAATAATGCATGGTATACTTGAAACTACTGAGGAAGGAGAGCTCAAATATTGTCACCACATAAAAGCAACTATATGGAGTGATGGACCTGCTAATTACAATAATCACTTTGTAATATATACATATATCAAACTTATGCTGAACAGCTTAAATGGATGATATATGAATGTGTCTAATAAAGTTTGTAAAATGTCAATACTATTTACCTCCAATCTGGCTTCCAAAAAATGTTAATATACAGAAATAATTATTCCCTTAAATTTTTCGATTTTTGAACACTTTCCAGCTACTATTAATAGGTGTTAGGCAAAACATGGGGGGGACCATTATTTCCTTGCTGTATGATCTTACAGTCTAGAAGGATAAGCTCAAAATGAAAACAAGCTTTAAAGGAGTAAAAGCTATTATTATTTCATGAAGAAATAATATGCTTTACCTAAGGAAACAGGAGCACGAGTCCATAGAGAGAGAGTACTTAACTGAGGAACTACTGAACAAAAACATATTCGAAGGCAAATGCCATGTTTTGGGAAGAGTAAGAAATCTTTGATGGCTGAAGGAAAGGCCAAGTGATAGAAGACTGTGTGAGATGTGCTTGAAGGGGTAGATGAAGGGCTGATGATGTAAGGACTTGTAGTCTCTGAGAAGAGGTTTTTTTGTTTTGTTTTGTTTTGTTTTTTTTAAAGATATTAAAGGGTTTTTATTTTCTCCTGTCTTGAGGGGTGTGATGAGGTATTCCTTTCTTTTGTTGCAAATCAAATCATCTCAAATTTAGCCTCTTAACATACAAGTTATGTTTCACAGTTTCTGTAGAAACAAGTCTGTTTCTCAGACTTGAGTCCCAGCAGGCTGTACCGAGCATTGGCCAGGGACAAGACCACACCCAGTGCCTGGGGTCCCTCCTCAGCTCCTTGAACACCGGCAGAACTCGGATCCTGAGGTTGTAGGACTGAAACCTGTACTTGTTTTGTTTGTTTGTTTGTTTTTGGTATTTAGGAAAGTGTATACAGGGTCTCACTGCATAGACCAGACTCGTAGAGATCCTCTCATTGCAGCCTCCCAAGTGCTGGAATTTCAGGTACGCACCACCACACCGTCTCAATTGCCAGCTCAGCTAGCCCCGGGGTGGGGGGGGGGCTGGCAAGCAAGCCCAGGAATGGAACTCCTGGCTCCTTCATCTGCCTAAGCAGGCACTTTAATCCACTGTGCTGTTTGAAAGTCCCTGAAGCCTATTGCTGGCTGGCTCCTAGCTCCCAGGAGCTGTTTTCAAATCTAGCCCACAAAGTTCCTCAACCGTGGACTATTTCAAAGCCAGCAGGACAATCTCTTTTCAGGGTGCTACAGCCTAACCATATATTTGGTCATACAGCAAAACTAAGGAACAAGGTGAACATCTCTTGATATTTAGAGATTCCACCCAAACATAAGGAGGAGAAATTATGCAAGGCATGGACACCATGAATGCAGAAATCTTATAAATCATCACAGTTTTATCTACCTCAGGAAGCAAGAATTAAATCAGGAAAGTTGGGTAGAATGCTGGAAGAAAAGAGGGCCCTAGACAAAGTCCCAAGTATCAGACATTTAAATGACAGGCAGGAGGAGAGGAGCATAAAAATATGCCAAGTACAGGTTAGGCAGTGTGACCAGATAAAAGAGAACAGAATAATGGTGCACTTTGAAATTTAATTACAATTAAATTTGATTACAGACTGAATATAAGAGAAACAGGAAAATCAACTGCTAGCTGTTGTTTTTGGAGACTACATGAATGAAAATATCATTTGCTGAGATGGATTCCCTTGGTCAGTTTGTCTAAAGTGTTTTCACTGGTGTGTTGAGGTTGAAGCTACATGGCAGATAATGAAGCAATAAAGTTGCAACTAGAAACCTTTCCAAAATCTTCAGCACAAAGACTACGGAAACAATGATCATTGTCACACTAAATGATAATTGAATATAATGTGTGTATTTAACTGGGGTTAACATGTATGCACTTAGAATTATATTAATGAACATAGATGAGCCTTTTTTCACAAAAAGTATGTTACACATGCATTTCTTTACATGGATAAAATGCTGAGGAAAGAACTATAATGATATAATTATCAGATATATATTAATGAACACAGTAATTCCTATGTTTTCTATATTTCCAAACGTTTCACAAAAAAAATCCCAGCACTTTCGTTTACATCCACAAAAGAAAGAATGATGACAGTAAGATAATCTCCTGGTTAAGCAGGATATCAATATTTAGTGGATCAAATAATACAAATAATTGCTCACAGTTAAGTGTAGTTGTATATAAGTCCAAACTTAAGAGCTGAGCTATCAATCTTACATCAATGATTTTTTTTCAAATGTGCTCAGAAAGCCTGTCTACTAATCCATTATAAAATGAAGATTAGACTGTTAGAAGTTTTAGAGGATTTTCAAGGTAGTCTGGCAAAGGAGCAAACAACAGCTATATATTAAGCATAAATCATACCACATATGATAGGACACGAAGACAAGTATAAACTGAGATGTAGGAGAATGAGACTACAGATTGAAATTCATTGAACAGGTATGAACAAATGAATGCAAATAGGAAAGAAAAAAGTCAAGGTGAGAATAGAATTCTATAAAAAAAAAAAAAGACAAAGTACTATTTGTTTCAGCCAAAATTAAGGATATTCTTAGAGCATAATTACAACTCACTGTATTGTATATACAAAATAGTTAGGATAGATATGCAGCTACTTTCTCTTAATTCAGTGAGAAGAAAGATTTGTACTAATATGTTTGGACAGGATCAGGATATCATGTCTGCATCTTGTACTATGAATAATCACTATGAAGACAACAATATACAATGTATTAATTATTGAAACTGTCTTACTAATTGGTTTTGAAACTGTCTCATTGCTATTTGTTTCTCAATAAAATTAATTTAAAAAATAAAAATAAAGAATTGCAACTCACTATCTGAAGAATTTTAAGGAAATTCTGGGTTTGGATAATTAAGATGACCCAACACAACCCAAGACAAGGGCCAAGGACAGTAACACACACCATACACAATGAATCTGCAGAAGCAATCAAGAAATTGATCAAGTACAGAGACAAGAAAAAAGTAGTGCCATACCCTGAAAGTATGAGCTTCAGTAAGTATCAAAGAATTAATCATGAATCAAGTGTATTCAGCAAAGGGCTAGGGAGATAGTCAGTCTAAGTGCCTGCCTGGAAAACTCAAGGACCAGATTCTAGCTCTGGTAGCACATGTTGTGCCAGCTCTGCGTTGTGCAGGCCACTAAAACCAGGCATGGTGGTGCTATAATCCCAGCACTGGGAAGGGTGTGACAAGAGGATCACTAGGAGTTTGAGCTGCATAGAAAGACCCTGTGCCAAATAAAATAAAATAAATAAATAAATAAACAATATAGTGCATTTTAGTGCAGCGTCTACAGGGTCTTCCTATACAGATCAGACTTCTAATGATTCTCCTGTTTTCAGCTTCCCCAGTGCTGTGATTAGGGGTGCATGCCACCACACCCAGTCCCAATTACTGTCTCAGTATGCCCCAGGGGCAGGGCCAGCACAGTAGGCCAGGGATTGAACCTCTGACCCCTGCATCTGCCTAAGCAAGCACTCTAATCTGCTGAGCTATCTGGCCAGCTGTAGACCAATCTTTTTAAAAATTCAGCAAAAATGCTCTCGTTTCTTATCTTACTTCCTAAGCAATCAGGTACAATAACTATGTATTTTACATTTTATATTTTACGTTTTAATAGCTGTTGTAAGCAACCTAGAGATGATCTAAAGTAAACAGGATTTATATATGTACAGACTTGAGTAGCCATGCATTTTGGCAAGCAAGGGGTCTTGGGGCCAAACCCCCAGGCACCTTAATCATGACTTCACTTTGTGTAAGGCCTGGAGCAGTAATACTGGGGCTGGAACTCTCTTCCATTTAAGCATCTATTCTTAAAGGCTGCAAGAAGAGAAGAGTCATCACCAACAGCCCCAAAGCAGCAGATAGCTGTGAGGATCTAGTGAGCAAGGAAGCCTTCTGTGTTGTCAGCAAGAACATAGCCACTATGGAAATCAGCATGAAGGTTCCTCAAAGAAATAAAAATAGACATTCCATGTGACCCAGATAGCCCCCTTCCCAGTGTCTTTCTGAAAGAGTTAAACACATCAGCTTGCAATGCTATATTCATACTCATAATGTTGTTCATAACATTCATATTCATAATACTATTCTTAATAGTGCAATTCACAACAGCTAAGCTCTGGAAACAGCCTAAATGGCCATTAACAGACAAGTAGACAAAGAAAACATAGTATGTGTACACAATGGAATATTGCCCAGCCTTAAAAATTAATGAAGTCACGGTTTCTGCAGGAAAGTTCATAGATCTTGAGTCCCTAGTACACAGTGAAACAAGTCAGACAGGAAGTTAATTGCTGCGTGATTTCTCACATAGCAGAAGCCCAAAATATAATTTAATGAGTAGCATAAACATGACATGGTAGGAAACAGAGTCAGACATCTTGGAGAAGGGAATTAGGAAACTGGGGAGTGGTAAAGAGAACAGAAAATATTATATATATATATAATATTATTAGCCACTTGTGTGGCTTTGGAAATCACCAAGTAAAATTATTAGACTTGGATTATACCAATGGTAGATTATAAAGGAAAGAAATGTGTGTGGTGGCAGGCCAAGCAGTCCTGTTGGACCCCTCAGTTTGATTAAACCACGTGATTGAGGCTTTTCTGTTTTATTATTATTATTATTATTTTATTTTTGTTTTTGAGACAGGGTCTCACTGTGAAGTTCAGGCTGGCCTTGAGCTCACTTTGCAGCCCAGGCTGGCCTTGCACTGACAAGGATCCTCCTGCCTCAGCATCCCAAGTTCTGGGATTATAGACATGCCCATGACCTGTACTTTAGGCTTAACTCTCTAAAGCATAAATCTTTTTATAAACCTATTTTTCAATTTTGTAACACAAAGCTGTTTTCTTGAAGAACTGTAATTCTCTTTCTTTCAATATAATCTTTGAGAAAGCAACCCCCCAACCTCATCTCTCCCTCTCTGAAAGAGGGTAGGAGCTTAGCTTCAGTGGCTGCTTGGGTCCAACTTGTAAAACCTTCCTATTTTAAAGATAAAACAAATTTGTCTACTCCTTACAGATAAGGCCAATTAGAAGACACAAATGGCCTAGTTCTCTCAAAAACCCATCTGCCCTTTATTTCAGTGGTGTTCAGAAGCCACTTTGGTTTCTCTCCCTTGCGGTAACTTTCAGTGGTTTTTGATCTGTTTAACCTTGTGTGGTGCAGCTCTACTTTGCTTTCACAGGGTATGCGATAGATTTTGTAGGAAAAGTTCAATAGATAGAGTGGCCAAAAGTTACAAGGACGTGAAGCACTGAGAGATATTCTGGCATCAATTATTTCCAAAATATTGGGTTAAAAGTCCATCCACAGTAGGTAAGTGCAGACCACAGTGCCTTATTCTGGTAAGTCTTGTTTAATTAGAAACTATTGATGATTTTTCCTCACTCTTCTTCACATTAATTTTCAATAAACATTTAGGACAGTTTTTATTCTTTTTTCATTTTATCTAGATGTTACTAAAGAAAATATCTAGAAAAATATAAATAAGAATAGAGCAAGCATGTTGGTTTTATTATGCTCATGATTATTTAATTCTCCATTTTAACTTTACAACAGAGTCCCAAACACATACAGGATATTTATTTAATAAAGCAACTTGTACATTGATAAATTAATACAGATTAAAATAATTGTGGAGACCGGGTATGGTGGTCCACTCCTATAATCCCAGCACTGAGGTGGCTGAAAACATGAAGATCGCTATGAGTCCAAGCTGTGTAGTAAGACCCTGTATCAAATAAATAAAAAATAAGAAAATAAAAATCATTTTTTAAAATATTACACAGTGGCCAGTACACAAATACTTATATATTTTAGTGTTCTGATTCCTCAAATTTTAAATTGCATGTTATTCTAATGTCTTTGAGTTAGTATTCTAAGCCTTTTCATCTCCCTTTCAACTCCACATTCTATCCCAACAATGTGGTCAGATGGATTTCAACCCAAGATTGAAACACCTTTAATTGACTTTGATTGGACTTGGGAAATGGAGGACACCTGTAGGGAAATTGATAGAGGTCAATAGTTGGGTGGTCCCCAGATCTTGTACTGCAGAATTGTTTTTGACCCTGACATGTATCTTACCCAAATGTCACAGCTTCTAGAAGATTCATTACATATAGCTCTGTAGTCATAGTGCTTTCCCCCTTTCTCACTGTATCCACTTTTTCCTTCCCACTACAGATAAGAATATTAATAGCCTTTATAAGACTCTGTACATTCCAAACACATAGCCCAGACTTTCAAGCTTTCTGCCCCATAACTGCCCCATAAACTCTTCATAAACTGACCAAATTGAGTACTTCTCCATGAAGGCAGTGAATGACACACATGCCATATAAATTTAGAGAGCTGAGGATGCTACCTTATCATTTCACAAATTTTTAAGGCATTGTATGCTACATGACCTAAACTGTAACTCTTAGCTGATAAGAATATAGTTACCAAAACATTTTCTTTAAGTGTTTTAGACAAAGATATTTCAGTTTATACCTGAATTTTGTTTACAGAAAGGAGTTGAGCAGACAGTTTGCAGTAAATCTTTATATATTTGCATTGAAAAATTAAGGATTACATCAAGCCCTTTAATAAGCAGACTATATTCTAGGCATCAAAGGGAGGTGATTTAGGACCAATGAATGCCTCTTTTTTCAGATACCCTAGTTTTCTATGATGATTCAGAAACTCTCAGGATAAATATAGCATAGTAACAGAGGTAGAGTCGTAATTCTGTTTTGTGACTGTGGCCAAGTTGCTCCTGGGCCCCAGCTAGTCTCTTACAAAGGCTGTGAGCTACGTGACAAAAGTAGGCGTACACACTGAAAGCCCTGGCCGATGAGCGCAGCTGCACTTTGCTCTTCAGCATAAGTGAGTATGTTACTAAATTGATTGTTAAATTTGAGGAAGAAACACACAACTAACTGGATCAGCACAGTTCTGGGTGTGGCAGGATGGATTCACTGAAGGCAGAAGGCCCATCCTAGGTGTGAGTGGCACCACCAATATTCTTGTAGCCTGAATGGAATAAAAAGGAAACAAAAAAGGAAGGCTCACTTCTGCTTCTGTGGAGGAGCTCCAGTCTTCGCCCTCCCCTTGAACACTTCTCCTGGCTTCCAGGGCCATCTCTGCAGCCTTTCAATACAGACTGGTCAGCCTTGCAGCACATACATACCCCTTGGCCTCCTGCTATGGACTCTCACTGGGCACTACCATGAGCTCTAGGACTTCAGACTTTGGCTGGATCCTTCAGACCTTCAGAGAACAGACAGCCCTTCAGGGCACTTCCCCACTGGGCTCTGCAGGCGGTCACTGTGAGGCTACCTTGTAGCTCCAGTATATTGTGTGCACTGACACAGCAAGTCATACTTTTCTTAACTCCATGCTGAAGCATTGCTTCATCAGCATATTATCTATTCAATTGCCTCATTTTGTTTAGGAAAAGAAATTCTAACTCAGGGAAATAAAACATTCCTGTGGACAACAATTACTGACCAATATAAAGTACAGCATTCTTTTTCTCCTAAAGATGTACATTCCCTATACAGATTTAGTATCATTCTCTTTTACTGAGAAAATTAACTGAGATGTGAACTTAACAAAATCTCACATGTAGATTTAAAACCCAACATGTGTAAAACCATATGACAAAAATAGAAAATATTTAATTACTAAATCTGATAGAGTGCCTCTCCCAATCTGAATAATAAAGCTAAACCCTATTAATGAAAATCTTCATAGCTGGATGGTAACTTACTGGGATCCAACTAGCCTTAGGGTCTCCTTACACAAATGTGCTCCTGTCCAAAGTGTTGTCCCATGTAAGGGCAATTCGAGTGAATTTTAGTTCATCACTACTTTTTAAATTTTTTGATTTACCATTAAAAAGAAATATAAAAATTTATAAAGATATAAGGATATATCAGAAATATAAAAAGTATAAGTTATACTCTGACTTTTTCTAATTATGTAAGGGCAGAAATACTCAAGCATAAAAGAAACCATTGAAAATGCAAATTCAGCTATTTGAAAGGCTGTTAAATATACTTTATTAGAAAAAGAGGACAAAGTTTTTAAACAGGCCAAGATAAAACTCCTTAGTAAAATCCTCTAGGGACAAATTATGAACTTTCTGAGAAAAAAAAATCTTTAAAAGCACACAAGTGTCTCTCGTACCCACTCTGATTTTAAATCAGGGATGACTTGCAGACAGTCCCCATAGATATAAGCACTAGGAGTTTCTGTGAAAAGAATATCAGACTCAAGTTCTACTTGTAGAACATACACCATTCTGCCATCATAAGCCACCTTCTTATTTTCCTGTACTCCACAAGTCTTCACTTGACGAGAAGGTCGAAAGGCCCACTTTGGGTGGCAGATAGTGTAATAGTTGGACCCAAGATACAACAATGCTTGATTCAAATGCCAGGTGGCCCCCAAAACTTTAGTGCTTTCTTGACTATTTGCCCACAGGGACAACACCTATCAGTGAACATTCAAGCCTTGCTTGCTTCAAACAACCCCATCACATCATGTAGGTTAAAAACATCACAAATACAGATATGTATTCTACAAAATGGCTCTTCATTTATATCCCCCTTTTTGTTTACTTTTGTTAGAGATGGGCATTCCATTGCCATTCAACGATTGCAGGTGCATGAATTCAGCAAAATGATCCAATACAGTCCAGTAGTCCATAATAGTAGTGGGTTATCCATAGGACCCGCAATGTCAGAAGTTGTTGACTTGAACCTTTTACTGCTCAGCATATTAATATGGCTTTGCTTTTTATACTCATTTCTATGTTTTTCTGCTGCATGATTAAGACCAAGATAAAGCAAGACCTATACAACAAAAAAATGTAACTTTTGGTTTTTCTTTTTTTTTTTTTTTGTACACAGGGTCTTCACTATGCAGCCCACATTCATAGTGATCCTCCTGCTTTCTGCCTCCCTAGTGCTGCAATCACAGGCGCGTGTCACCACGCCCGGACTCCATCACTGGCTCAGTGCACCCAAAGGCGGGGCCGTAACTTTTATGTCTGACAAGGTCAGTCAGATCCCCTCAGGATTCATAACTACTACAAAGACAACAATTTGCAATGTATTAATTGCTGTAACTGTCCTACTAACCTGTTTTGAAACTGTCTCACTGCCATTACTTTCTCAGTAAAATTAATATAAAAAAAATTATCACAATACCTGCTGTTCCTGAAAATATGCAGGATACACATTGCAAGGATACCATTACAGCACCTGAGAAAAAATACATCCCTTTCAAATAAAGACATTGGGAAATAATCATTTTTAAGAGATTAGATGTGTAAAGACTAAAGTGCTGAATAATTTAAGTCCTTACATTGGACATGCTCAGCTGTCACTGGAAGGTCAAAGCACTCTCTGGACAATAAAGGCTGCTGTGCGCTCGGATGGAGCATAGCATATGGCTCTGGAGATTCGGTCTAAAAGTATGAGTTGTCAGCTCCAGCATTACAAGGCACTAAACCCAAGCACTGTGCCCCAGTGATAACATTGTTCCTAGCTTCTTGGCATCAAGAACTACACTGGAAAGCACAGAGAGCAATAAGAGGCAGACTGAGAAAATGGGGTCCCCATTCTCCCCAATTTTGACATGACTTTACATCGTGTTGCACTCAATGTATGGCTAGATCTTTTAAAGAAGCAAGAAGCTCACAGTACTCAGGAGAAAAAATTTATTTGCTCTTAGATAAAGAAGAAAAAATTCTCATTTAGGTCAATGTAAGTTTTCTGCTTCGATCCTACAAGCAAGCAGCTATTCCACCACCCTTCTGTTGGCATTATGGTGTTTTAAAGGAGCAGTGTGAAAGAACTCTTTCCAAGAACAGCTTCAGAGTAAATACCAAATCAATTAAAAAAGATCAAGCAGAGCAGGCTCAACCTGCACCAGGGATTTCAAGTATTTATTAATTGAAATCAAGTATATTGATATAAACTGAATGCTGATCTTGCATCAAGATAGAAATTTCTGTATTTATAGAAATGAGATTGGGTTCAGATTATATAATCAGAGAGTATACATAGATTGTATAGTGGATTAGTTCTCTCGGTGCCTTAAACCTTTGCCTAAGTATAAAATATCCCCTAATTCTGATATGCAAAGTTTCTTTAATAAGAGAAAAAAGATATCAGATAAGATATAATCTAGCATGTAAATCCTTCAAAGAAAAACAGATTCCATTTCATAGTAACCTTATAAATAAATTTGTGAGGTTTTATTTTTCCTTTCTTTCAGATTTTGATAGGGAAGGAAAGGGAAAAAATATAGAGACCGTAAATATCTTTAAAAGGATAAAATTGATGACATAAAGGAAAAAATGGACAATTCTGAAAATAAGCATAGCCTATTTGACAATCTGGTCAAGATTTGATTTCACCATAGATAAGATTTCAAAAATATACTAACATCCTGATGGCTCTAATTTTCATATGTTTAAACATCAAAATGTTAAATATTAAAATATTAAACCAAAATATGAGTTTCTGATGTGTAGCGATACAAACACAGACCATTAGAAGGAAAGGTAGTTGTCGGACCAATGCACATTTTTGGTAGGGAGCGATCTCCCCATTTAAGCAGATAAAATACCTTCAACAATATTGAGATACAAAATTAATACTGCAAATTTTTCTGAATGGTTATGAGATAGATGCTTTATATTTATAGTCAACCAGGTAAATAATAGGTGTCAAAGCACCTGATGGTGTTTTTTTATAAAATACAACGTAATGATCAACAAAAGGAAGATTCAAAGAACGTGTCCCATTTTCTTATATGCTGTCCCACAGAAGACAATTGAGGTAAAGCCTGGAGAAAAAGAGAAAGACAGGGGCCGGCCAGACAGCTCAGCAGACCAAAGTGCCTGCTTAGGCAGGTGCAGGGACCCAGGTTCAGAGTTCAATCCTCAGCACCACATGCTGTGTCAGCCCCACCCCCAGGGCACACTGAGATGATGACTGAAACTGAGTGTAGTGGCACAGGCCTGTAACCACTGCACTTGGGAGGTTGAAAATAAGAGGATCACTGCTATGATCCGATTTGTGTACTGAGACCCTGTACATTTTCTTTTTTGTATTTTTTTAGGGAAGGGTCTAAAGAGTGTTAAGGGTCTCATTACTAGATCAGAACTCATAGTGATCCACTTGTTTACAGTCTCCAAGAGCTAGGATTACAGAAGTGTACCACCACGCCTAGTCTCATTTGCTGTCCCATGGTGCCCTGGGGGCAGGGCAGGCACAGTACACCTGGGAATTGAACCCCCAGCTCCTGTGCTTGCTTGCAGATGCTTTAATCTGCTGAGTTATTTGGCCAGTCCTCTAAATACATTAAAAAAAAAAAAAAAAAAGAGCAAGACAGGCACTGTGACATGCTGGAAGTGACCAATGTTGTCCTCCTTCAACAAAGAATGGATCCCTCTGGTCACTGGCCACCATTTGCCTAAATTCCCCAGAATATTTGCATTCTTTTTCTTAACTATGTCAGGTATGTTTTGATAACTTTGAGCAATGCTAAAGAATAACATGTTTACCAATGTCCTACTACGTTTCAGACACAATATTGCATGCTTCATATGAATTTCTTTAATAATCATGTATAGAATATGCTAGACAGAATAATGGCCTACCTAAAATCACCCATGTCCTCAGACCTAGGATTTATGTACATATTAGTTTAAGAGCAAAGCAGAGTTACTGTTGTGTAAGTAAGATGGCTAATCAGCTCACCTTAAAATGAGGAAGCATCTTGGGTCATTTAGGTAGGCTGATTGTAAACACAAGGGTCATATGAATGGGAGAGGAAGGCATGCAGGGAAGAGATGTGAAGATGCCATGCTGCTAACATAGAGGGTGGAGACAAAAGCCAGAAGTCAGGGAGTGCAGGGGCCTCTAGAAACCTGAGAAGATGAGGAAACAGATTGTCCCTGGCTCTGAGGAAGCAATGTGGTCATGCTGATTCCTTGCTTTTAGTCCACTAAGAGCCACTTCAGACCTCTGACCTCTGGAACTATAAGAAAGTATGTTTGTTTGTGTTGCTTTAAGCCCCTAAAATTATAGCAAATTATTAGGAGTAATATGAAATGACTATATTGCGTGTTCCATTACTTTAATTAATCCTTATAGAAGTCTATTAATTATTGATTTTTTTTTATTTTACTGATGAAGGAACTGAGTCTTAGAGGGTTTATAAATTTGCCCAGATTTACCCAGTGAGTAGATACCTCAGCAAGGATCCAAAACCATTCTAATTCCAAAGCCTGTTCACTTATTATCATGCTGTAACTCCTCTCTCATGCATTAATATTACCATCAACTGAGTACTCCAATTCCCTCATGTATTTATTCCAATAAAATATTCCATTGTCAGGAAGAGACAGCTCAGCAGCATAAGTACCTGCCTGGCAAGAGCAAGGTTCTGAGTTCAATCCCCAATACTACTACTACTACTACTACTACTGCTAGTAATAATAATAATAATAATAATAATATTCCATCAAATATAAAAAGGTGATTTCCTAAAGGTGCAAAGTAAAATGGTAGTCAACAGAGGCTGGAGGCAGTAGGAGACAGTAGAAGAGAGAGGTTAGATTATGGGTACTTAGTTACAGGTGGACAAGAGACACAAGTTTTGTGTTCTATTACATACCAGAGTGACTGTATATAATAATAGTTTATAATGTCTTCCAAAAAGACTGTAAGAAAAATTTTGAATCTTTTCATAAAACAAAGAAATGATAAATGTTTAAGGGCACAGCCATAATTAACCTGATTGTGTATTTATGGTAACATGTACACACAGGGTATAATGTGTACCAAAACAACCCATACTGCTCCACTAATACATACAATTTTTACGATTCTGTATATCTGACCAAAGTTAATTTGAAAATAAAAGTGTTTCCAGGCTGTATCACTAGTTGTATTCTGTGTCTGCACATCAAGCAGCTTGGGCAGATGCGGCCCATCCAACTCTGCGTGCCTAAGAGCACAGAATAAAGCAGTTGGCCAGTGACTCAGAGCCAGAGCAAGACTGGGAGTTTTCCACACATAGTTATGAGCAATGAAGCAAGAAGCCATTCTGACAGCTGCTGATGAGAAGCATATCGGCCGCTGCAGTGCATCGGGCTCCATAAATGACAGCAGAACTTGCAGTAATGGCTCCTACTAGTCCTGTCCACTGACACCATTTTTCAGTGTTGACAGATTCAGATAAACACTCTTGTTGCCAGTGACTTGTTGAGCAGAGGCAGTGCGACATAAGGCCTGACACCCACTGGACAGAGGTTCTTCTACTGAAGAACACTCCTGTATACCATACTTTCACTATTTGTCACTTAAGGTATGATTTTTTCCTTCCTATTTTCATTGGATTTCATGGAAATAGGCATTGAATAATATCTCATATTTAATATAAGTCCACCCAGATGTCCCCACTTGAGCTTTCCAATTTTAACTCTTCTCAATCCAGTTATTTCACAAAAATATTTGATGAGAAAGCTGAAACCTATGGTGTAATTCTGCAACCTGCACAAGTAGATTTTGTGCCTGATTTTCAGTAACGTATAAGAAATACAGAGATAGTTTAAGAATCTGGGTAGGTCTCTGATAAGAATTTTGACTGAGAATTTAAAGACGTGGGCTTGCATTTATTCTGTGCACATAAAACAGCGCATCTCATGCTCCAGGGCTGTGGTCATTTTTACTGCCATAATGGTCAGCAGCTACTGAAGCATTTGAGTAGTGGGCTCTGGATCACAATTCACAGCAAAGGAGATTTTATTATTCCTCATAACACCATATACCATGGATTACCAGTATCCTCATACACAGAACTTAACACTGCATCCAAACTCACATACACAACCAGGCCAATCCCCAAGTCTCAATTTTGAAAGATCAAAAGACCTTCATCTTTGAGAACTATTTTCTGAGATGACTCCTAGCACCAATTCTATACCACACCAGTTTGGGAAAAAGAGTAGCCAATATGTAAAGACTGTATTACATACCAGTTTTTGAAACAATTTAACCATGCATTAGAAAACTGAAAAACCAAAAAGAGAATAGTAAAAGAGAATCACAAAGTCAGTCATTGCATTTGCAGTTAACACTCCCAACAGTTAGTAGAACAAAGGGAAGAGGTTATAATGATTAAAACCTGGAGCTTAGAGGAGGGACACTTAAGCCTGAAGGATACAAAGAGCCACAGGGTTTGGTGCTGAGAAGGGATGCAGCTGTTTGAGCAGTCCTAATAGGGTACTTCTGCGATTGTTGCAGATGCTACAGGTTGGCATCAACCACAGATATAGGAAGGAGGGAGCTTCCCTTGCCACCAAGCTGAGCAGTTTTTTGCTGGGGAAATGTTCAGTAAAGCAAGCAACCAAGGGGAGGGAGCAAGTCCCCCGCATTCCCTTCTAGCCTTGCAGAGCCCAGCACTCCCTATTGGCAGACCTAATAGGCAGCCGCGATGGCTGCAAGGCAGTGGCTGCACAACCTGATACACTGTTCATCCATTCACTCATTGATTTGTTCTTCACTTACCAGGCCTTTATAAAATGTCTGGCATATTCTCAGCACATGTAAGCAAGGAACAGAATGAACAAACTCCCTTTCCCGTGGAGCTTTGATGTTTTGTGAGCTGAGCTTTATAATAACAGACAAATATTTAGTATTTCAGAAGGTAAAAAATGCTTTGAAAAACATCAGAGTAGGAAGTGATGGAGACAGGAGCTGAGGAGGTTGAGAGTATAGACACAGCATGGATAGTGGAGCTTCATAGCCAGGGTTTGAATCTAGGCTACTTCTTCCACTGTCTTATACAGGTTCCTTAAACTCATTCTACCTCTGTTGACCTGGCTCAGACAGAAATAATAAACACAATATAAATACTAAGCTTGTAGAAAAGCTGTAAAGATTGAAGAAGTGGAAATCTATGCTGCACTCAGACCAATACATGGCATATAGCAAGCACCATGTTGTTACAGGATGGTGTGCTTTAAGGAAAAAACCTGCAAGAGCCTGGGCTGAGGAGGGAGTGTGCAAATATGTAAAGGAAGAGAGGAAAAGTAAAGAAACAAGAATGAGAACACAGAAGACATTTGCCTTTTCCTCCAAGCCAGCAGTAAGAGACACTTAGAGGAGAAAACAACCATCCTTCAGAGGTCCATAAGGAAAGCCAGGTCTCTGTAGAAGAGCAAGTTTTAATCTAGATTAAAATATGGAAACCACATTCAAGAAAGGGGCTGAGCCTACCACACTGTAGATGGTGTAGGAACAATTCAGAGAAAGACAACATAAAGGTGGAAAGGCACACAACTTACTACCTCACTTTTACCAAAAACAAAAATACCACATTAAGATAACAACAGTTTTCTTGATGGTAGCAACACCAAAGACAGACAGCAGTTATGTGTGATAATATGTATTTATGTAACACCATCCAGTTCACAAAATGTTTTCAGTTACTCATGTGTTATTCATAGTAAAAGTGAAACTGGCAAAGTATATGAAAAGTGAAAATGGGCAAACCTAGTATTAATTCAATAACTCCCATATTCCCGACAATTTCTAGAATGAAACTAACCTCCCAAAAGTTGAGACAAGGCCTTAGAAAGACTGCTGTAGGCACTAAGTTATTTTCACATCACTCGAAGCTGCCTAAATGCACTGGAAGAATTGTTTAAGGAATAAAAATAATCCAAATCAAAACTGAAACAGGAGGGGACAGGGAGATGACTCAGTAGAATAAGTACTTCCCTGGCAAGCATAAGGGCCTGAGTTCAATCCCCAGTTCCACCAAAAAAAAAAAAGAACTGATATAGGAAAAGAGGAGCAGACAGGATGACATCTTTTACAAATGCACAAGACAGAAGCAGGCCACTTAATCATTTATAAAACATGCAGTATACATATTTCTATAATTATATGGCTTAAAAGAATTTAATTTCCACAGCTCCCATCATACCTGCCTGTCTACATTAACATTTTTAAGTGGTTTGAAGACAATGATTCCATGTTCTGGACAAATCTTGGTTTTTCCTCAAACCCACTACAAACCTGGAACATGAGAGTTACCCAACATCTGCTTCCTATGTAACTGGTTGTACTATTTGCCAACATGTTCTCCTTAAAATATGCAAATTATTTTTATTTTTTTCTTGGCTTAACAAAGAAACATTTATAGTCTTTCCAAAGCGGTCTACTAACATCTTGATTTTCCTACTCAATTTCTACTCTAAAGACTGTGCTGATTTACTTTGGAAGAACTTCGCTTTATTCTACCAGTTCTTTTAGTAAAAATCATTTCAAAATTAGTATTCAGACTAATATAAAGTAACACATTCAAAGTTATGAAGCTTTATTTCACAAAAGACTTAATCAAACAAAGGCTATTCTACAGAAAATGCCACATAACTATTTAGCAGACTTGAAAAGCAAGGAAGGGGAAGGAATATGTACAAAGAGCTCAGACAAATGGAACACTTCTAGTTTCCATGGTAACAAACATAAATGAATAGCTCTTTTTAAAAAAATGAATGAGCAAAGTCAGTGAGATGTAAATTTATGAACACAAAAACCAAAGATCCAATCCCAATCCTATGGTACAGAAAGATGTCCCCAGGTAAGATGTTCCTCTACATGGAACTGAAATTTAAAAAAAAATAAGTCTATTGCCTCCAAGCCTACCTGGAGGATTTTATTTTAATGTACTGTTCTGCCTTCTGGATAATTGCCTAGTACACAAGCATTTGTCAATAATTAGAAATGACTTTCTTACTACTTGCTGGATCATTGATTATAATTTAAGTGAAGAAACCAGCAACATCATGATTCTAACAGCTTCTCTTCCTAACAGGCTACAGGAAATTCCAAGTATTAAGAAATCCAATAAGATGACTGAGTAAACTTAAATGCTAGTAATGAAACAAACCCAAAAGCACAGACATGTATTCACTTTTTTCCTTAGGTAGGCAAGTAAACAAACATCCTTTGTTATAAAGACTAAATCCAAGTTTTCCATTTTATAGACATGGTAAAAAAAAAAAAAAGGACTAATTAAATTAGTGTTGAACAAAGCAAACACCAGTGCCTAGTTACACTGCTGCCTTTCAGAATTTTCTAAGCTAGGCTATGTCTTCAGTATAGTAAAAATGGTGAAAATCATTCAAATTATATCCACTTAAACATATTCAATTTATTCTCAGAGACAATGATGGCTGAAATGAGACATTTACCCTAAGAATCTTCTTGCAATCCCGTGAATTATGATGATGAAGAGAAATGAACAAAGATCTTCCATTGCATGTAAAATTGTCATCATAAGGCTAGTTTTACAGTGCACAATGGTTAGTATTTTCATTGCCTGTTTGTATCGTTCATATCACCAACCTACCTAGAAATGACAGTGTCTTCACACATATTGAGTTTGACTTTCAAAGCATGCTGGTTCTTTTCCTCTGTCTAGGGCACAGAGCTGACAAGTAATGAACTTTTTCAACTTTCTCCATTCCAAACCTCTAACATCATTGACATTGTCCTTCCATGTGGGTATGAACCTTTACGGTTTTCCTTTTTTGATTAGTGTATGTTCGAAACACACAATAAACTCATTCATCATGGATACTTGGTGCGCACACACACACCTCACCCTGCACCTTTGCGCTTCCCTTTCTCCCCTCCTGACTCTCATCTCTTGCTCTCCCCAGCTCCCTTCCCTCTCCATAAAGTCTATCCCATTTTCCATCATCTCTCATTTTGCTCTCTAAATTACTTACACTTTGGATTTCTCAAATAAGAGAAAAATGTGTAATATCTAACCTCTGTTCTGATTCATCTCACTTAGCATAATGTCTTCATGGTGCATCCTTTTTCTCACAAATAACTCCAATTAATCCCAACTTATGACTGAGTAGTAGCTCTGTATAGCTGAGCAGTATAATAAGGCTTTGCAAAAGTAACTTTTAAAAAGTGACCACTCTTGCACTATATAGCTTGTCAGTTTTTCCACAGTTGTTAATACTCATCTATTTAATCAGTCCATTCCACCAGCTAAAGTGATCTGGAGGTAGCATTCAAATCTGCTATATTTACACAAATTTATAACTCTTGCTGTTCTCTGGTCTTCTCTTTAGATCCACAGCTCTATTTGATATCATTGTACTCTTGTCCTAGCACTTCAAAATTTCTTATACTATTCATGTACTCTAAAGAGCTCTTTCAGCTTTTTTAAATTTTTTTTATTGAAGAATAAATAGCAATGGGAGAGTTTCAAGTCAAATTAACAGGACAGATTCTATAGTTAATATATTGCAAATTGTTTTTGTAATGGTTTGTTATTGCACAAGGTGCATACATGATATTCTACTTACAGACACTATTAGAGCACTTGGCTCTAATCAATGAAGTGAGAGAATGTAGCTGTACACTTATTTTTTAAAGCTGAATTATAGCACAGTTTCAATAATTAATAATTTCTACCTTGTTATCTTCCTAGTGGTTGTCCATAATACTAGAAGCTAACATAATATCCTGTTCAACAATTCTAAGTGCAAATCTTGCCTTTCATAGAATTATGCAGAAGCACTGCATATTTATCCTAATTGTACTGTTTATACAAACACATCGTAATTCTTCCTTTGTATCCCCCTTTTTCTGGTCTAGAGTTCTCAAAGACAAACACTCCATTGTCATTAAACCAATTAAGGTGCCTGAACTCGGAGACACAATCAAACACAGTCCAGTAGTCCACAATAATAGAGAGTTATCTGAAGAATTGTCGATTATACCCACTGCAATTCAACTTATTATTATGGCCCCAGGTTATATACCTCATTTTTATACTTTAATGCTGAATGGTTAAGACC
Source organism: Ctenomys sociabilis (assembly GCA_004027165.1). Lineage (NCBI taxonomy): Eukaryota > Metazoa > Chordata > Mammalia > Rodentia > Ctenomyidae > Ctenomys > Ctenomys sociabilis. The sequence continues at coordinate 11,176 of PVKA01001888.1, read as the reverse complement.
GAGATAAAGGAAGACCTATATAAGAAAAGAAGTAGCTTTTATATCTCATAAAGTCAGTCAAGTGCCCTCAGGGTTTATCTTGTAATCCTATACCTCACTCTGTAGATCCCTTGTCTGTGTCAGCCATGTGGATGAGACACAGCCATTGCTTGACCAGTTTGCTCTGTGAAACAATGAGAGAAAGTTTTCTCTCCATGTGATTCTCCCCAGGCACACTACAGATCATCAGTCACCTACCACTGTGGCTCCATAATCTCCTTGATCAGAAAATTTGGGGCACAACTGAGTTTCATGATGTTACAGAACAGGTTCTCCTATGTCCTGAGTTTTTGCTGACCTTGAAAGCCTAGGGCCAAAATGTTGGCTGACCTTGCAGCCCTTCTATTTCTCCAATTCTTGATCTTTGACTTAGGTTGTTAAACATCCAGAATAAAAGCTTATTACCCTGAAGTATATGCCATTCAGTTTGCCATAGCTATTTCACTAAATTATTTTTAGTTGTTGTGATACATTTCTATTTGTATATCTTCATTTGACTTCTTATACCAGGGAGACTACACGACATATGCACATATGTGTCTGGTTTATTTCACTTATGAGTATGTGTTCAAGTGGCATCCACTTCAATATTAATGCTTCAAGTTTATCATTCTTTATAGCTGAATAAAACTCCATTATATAGAAATAACACATTTTCTCAACCATTCCTCATGTGACAGACATCTTTGTTTTTTCCAAGATTTGGCTATCACAAATTGTGCTGCTATAAACATAGGTACACAGATATCACTATGATATAATGTTTGCAGTTCCTCTGGGAAAATTCCCCATAGGGGAATAGCCGGCTTCAATGGGATTTCTAGTCCTACCCTTTTGAGGAGTCTCCACACTGACCTCCACAATGGTTGTACCAGTCTACATTCCCACCAGCAGTGGAGAAGTGTTCCCTTTTCCCCACAACATCTCCAACATTTAATGTTGGCTGATTTCTTTATGATAGTCATTCTTTCTGGAATGAAATGGTATCTTATTGTTGTTTTAATTTGCATTTCATGGATAGCTAGCGATGTGGAGCATTTTTCCATATATTTATTCACTTCTTTAATTTTGTCCTCTGAGAAGTGTGTATTCATCTCAGATGCCCATTTCTGAATTGGGTCTTTAAATTTGAGGGCCCTAATATATCTTAGTCTTTTACATATTCTACAGAGCAGAACATTGTCTGATAGCTTATTAGTTATGATTTTTTCAAAATTTGTGGGTTGTCTTTTCACTTTATTGACAGTTTCTTTTGATGCGCAGAAACTCCTCAAGAAGAGTTGATCCCAGTTGTTGATTTTTCCAAGTGTTTCCCATGCAAATATATGTTTGTTCATGAACTCTTTACTGACTCCTATGTCTTCAAGAGTTCCTCTTACTTTCTCTTCCAGGAGATTGAGTGTTTCTATTTTAATGTTTAGATCTTTAATCTATTTTGACTTCAGCTTACTGCATAGTGATAGAGCTGGGTCAAGTTTCAGTTTTCAGCATATAGAAAGCCAGTTTTTCCAGAAGCATTAGTTAAAGATGCTATCGTTCCTCAAGTAAGCTTGGTTGGCCCTTTTGTCAAAGATCAGGTGGCTAGGTGCATTGGGAAATGCACCTCACAGAGGCCTCTGAGACTTCTAATCTATTCTGTTGATCCTCAGGTCTATTTCATTGCCAATACCATGTTCATTTTGTCACAGTGGCTTTGTAGTATAATTTCAAGCCTGAAATTATAATGCCGCCTACCTTGTCTTTGTTGGCCAAGATTGCCATTGCTATTCTAGGTTGTTTGTGGTTCCAAATAAATTTTAGGAATGATTTCTCCAGGTCTAGGAGGTATGTTGGTGGCAGTTTGATAGGGATTGCATTAAATCGGTACAACAATTTTGGGAGTATGGCCATTTTCACGATGTTGGTTCTTTCTATCCAGGAGCATGGAATACATTTCCATTTCTGAAATCTTCTGTAGTCTCTTTTCTTAGGGTGTTGTAATTTTCCGTGAAAAGATCTTTGACTTCCTTGGTTAAGTGAATTCCAAGGTATTTTATTTTCTGCAGTGCTATTGCAAAAGGTACTGTTTCTATATTTTCCATCTCAGTGTGTTTGTTATCTGTATAGAGGAATGCTATTGACTTTTGAGTACTGACTTTGTGTCCTGCTATGCTACTGAATTTCCCAATCAATTCTAGTAGCTTCTTGGTGGAATTTTTTGGGTTATCCCAGTAAAGTATCATGTGATCTGCAAGTAGTGATAATTTAACTTCTTCTTTACCTGTTCTTATTCCTTTTATTTCTCCCTCTTTTCTAATGATTCCAAAACTATATTGAATAAGATGGGGGATAGAGGACATCTTTGTTTTGTACCTGATCTGATAGTACAAGATTTCAGTTTTTCCCCATTTAGAATTATATTAACTGTTGGCTTGTCTTAGATGGCTTTTATCAAATTGAGGAAGAGTCCATCTATTCCAATGTTCTGTAGGACCTTGAACATGAATGAGTGTTGGACTTTGTCAAAAGCTTTCTCTGCATCAATTGAGAGGATAATGTGTTTTTAGATTTCACTCTATTAATATCATGTATTAAATTTATATATTTTTGAATGTTGAACCATCATTGCATCCCTGGGATGAATCCTACCTGGTCATGCTGTATAATCTTTTTTTTTGCCTTTTTGAGACAGGGTGTCACTGTGCAGTTCAGGCTGGCCTTAAGCTCACTTTGTAGCTCAGGCTGGTCTCGAACTCACAACAATCCTCCTGCCTCAGCCTCCCTAGTGCTGGGATTACAGGCATGCGCCACCACACCCGGCTTTGTATGATCTTCTTGATGATTTGCTGTATTCTATTTGCTAGGATTTTATTGAGGATTTTTGCATCTATGTTTATGAGGGAGTTTGGCCTGTAGTTCTCTTCTTTGATTGTGTCTTTCCCTGGTTTTGGAATCAGTGTTATACTTGCCTCCAGAAATGATTTTGGGAGGACTGTTTCCTTTTCAATTTCATTGAAGAGTATGAGAAGTGTAGGGATTATATCTCCTATAAATTTCTTTTAGAATTCAGCTGTGAACCCATCAGGACCTGGATTTTTCTTTGTCAGTAAGCTATTAATTACATTCTGTATTTCACTGGCTGTTATTGGCTTAATGAGAGTTGTTATATCTTGTTGGTTCAGTTTTGGTAATTTGTACTTTTGGAAGAATCTGTCCATTTCTTCTGTGTCTTCTATTCTGTGAGCATAAAGATTCTCTAGGTAACCATTGATAGTCTTATGAATTTCCACTGGGTCTGTGGTGATTTCACCCTTTTCATTCCTTATTGCTTATATTTGAATTTTTTTCTTTCCACTTTTTGATGAGGTTGGCTAGAGGCTTATCAACTTTATTTAGTCTTTCAAAGAACCAAGTTTTTGATTTGTGGATTTTTTTAACTGTTTTCTTCATCTCAATTGAATTAATTTCTGCTCCAATCTTTATGATTTCTTCCCCTCATTGGGCTCTGGGTTTCATTACTCTTCTTTTTCTAAATGCCTGACGTGCAACATTAGGGTGTTTATTTGTTCCCGTTCTGTTTTCCTAATGTGTGAGTTCATAGCTATGATTTTCCCTCTAAGAACTGCTTTCATCACATCCCATAGCCTCAGGTAAGTTGTGCTGGAATTTTCATTGAATTGTAGATATTGTTGAATTTCTTACTTAATTTCATCTGTGATCCATTGATTGCTGAGTAAGGTGGTGTTTAATTTCCATGAATTTAGTGGGTTTTTCTGGTTTCTTTTGTCATTTGTTTCCAGTTTCTTTGCACTGTGGTCAGATAATATGCATGGGATCATTTCTATTTTCTTGCATATACTTAAGCATGGCCTCTGGATTAGTATGTACTCCATTTTGGAAAATGACCCATGTGCAGCTGAAAAAAATGTGCATTCAGCTGTGGTTTGGTGGAACACTCTGTATATGTCCACCAGGTCCATTTGTCCCAAGCTCTGGCTCAGTTTTGCTACTTCCTTGCTAATTTTTTGTCTGCTTGATCTATCTTTTTGAGATGAGTGGATGTTAAGGTCTCCTGTTAAGATTGTGGTGTTGGATATTAGGTTTTTCATGTCCATTAAGATTTTTCTTACATAGTTTGGGGCTCCTGTGTTTGGTGCATACCTATTTATGAGTGTTACCTCTTCCTGTTGAATTTTACCCCTAAACAATATATAGTAGCCTTCTTTGTGCAATTTGATCATCCTTGGTCTCAATTTGATACTGTCTGAGAACAGAATTGATACTCTTGTTTTTTTTCTGAAGTGCTGAAGCATGTAGTATTGTTTCACATCCTTGACTTTGAGCCTATGAATGTCTTTTTGAGTCAAGTGTGTTTCTTGTATACAGCACATTGTTGGATTTTGTTTTCTAATCCACTGTGCCAGTCTATTTCTCTCAATCAGTGAATGAGTCCATTTACATTGGTTATAATTGAAATGTGTTGACTTATGATTGTCATAATATTTACCTGCTGCTGTTTACTCCTTTTTATCCTGTGTTTAATTGTTTCCCTGTTTAATGGGTTCCTTCAGTTCTCATTTGGGGAGTTCTGGTTATTGTGATCTCTCTCTGGAATATCTTTCAGTATCCTGTGTAGGGATGGCCTTGTCATCATGAAATTCTTTAGTTGTTCTTTGTCGTGGAAGTATTTCATTTCTCCATCAAACTCAAAAGAGAGTTTTGCAGGGTATAATAGTCTGGGCTGGAATTTGTTTTCATACAGGATTTGAAGAACTCTGCTCCATGCTCTCCTTGCCTTCATGGTTTGTGTAGACAAGTTGGCTGTAATTCTGATGGGTTTTTCTTTGAATATGATCTTCTTCTCTCTCTCTCTAGCAGCTTTCAGTATATTATTCTTGTGTTAGATTTCTGGGATCTTGACCACTATATGTTTCAGTGTGTTTTTTGTTGGGTTGAAATTATTTGGTGTTCTGTATGCTTCGGTGACCTGAATGTTAGATTGTTTCCTCACATTTGGGAAGTTTTCTGCGATTACTTCTGCCCATACTCTTTTTATATCATTTGTATTGACTCCTTCATTCTCATTTATGCCAATTGATCTCACATTGTTTATCTTGTCATCATCTTGCAGGTGATGGATTATTTATTCCTGCATTCTCATTGTTCTTAAAAGATGCTGTCTCACTTTTTCACTAGCTGCACAAGTGTCCTCAAAATCTGAAACTCTATCTTCACTTTCACTCAAATGGTTTTGTAGACTCGTGATTGATATTTTTAGTTCTTTTTTTTTTATCTCTTTGACACCGCTTTATGCGTTCTATTTTTTTTTATATTGCTCATTCCAGGAATCTGTCATATTTCTGATCTCCTCTATTTTTTATCCATGTCTTCTTTAGAGGTAACTATTAATTCTTTACTACAGAGTTTCTTCCAAATTGGGTTTCCTCTGTATATTTCAGAATAGTTTCTGTATTTCAGATGCTATGATTTCAAAGAATTCCTTTTAGATTTCAGAAATTATTTCTGCTTTGAGTTCCTCATGACCTTTTTGCTGTTGTTTCTTTGATTCTGATGCTGTTAATTTATACATTTCAGCTGGAATAGTGTTCTCTGCACTTGTTTTGGGTGGGCATAGGGTTTCCCACATATGTTTCTGGATTTGATTCATTACTTCAGATGCTACATATTCATATATTTCTTTTTTTGTTTCAGACATTAATTCTGGTCTGAGTTCCTCTATACCTTTCTGCTATTGTTCCTTTGCTTCCATCACTGTTAATTCATTTCAGCTGAGTTAGTGTCTTCTGCACTTATTGGTGGACTCGAGACCTAAGATTGCATTTTTCTCCTTGTCTTTGTCATTTTGTATAGTACTCACCTCCGACCTTTGATGTAGACCTTTGGTGCAGTTGTAACCTTAATGCATAATGAGATTTGGGTGCCGGTCTATTAAGTTTGAGATTATTCAGTTATGCCTGGCCTAGATCTAGCTGTTATATTCAGTTCCTTTTTGCTGCCACTCTTCTGGTACAACTATGAGCCTGTGGTTCACCTTTGTTAGGTCCCTGGTCTTGGGAGCTCTGGGGAGCACAGAAGCTCTCCCTCACACTCACCAGGATGGGTGGGGGTGGATCTAGTGCTGGGAGAATCACAGAAGTTCTCACTCCCGTGTCAGGCTTGGGGGCAGAAGCTCTGGTGAGACAGGCAGGTCTGTCTGGAGTGTCTCAGGCAGGTCTCTGGCTAGGATTTCTGGGGGCCTGAGCCTCTGGATGGTGCAGAGTGCACATGGGAAGAAGCCAAAGGCTCTCCCTCAGACTCACCACACACTCAACCAACCAGGATGCCAAGAGTCAGAAAAATTCCCACTCACTCAGCGGGCTTGGGGGCAGGGGCTCTGGGGAGTTGCCGGCAAGTCTGCCCTGGGTGTCTCAGGCCGGTCGCTCACTCAGCGGGCTTTGGGACAGAGGTTCTCAATAGTGCACAGCACACAAGAAGAAGGCAAAGGCTCTCCCTCAGACTCACCACACACTCACCAAACTGGTATCTCTTTTGCTGCAGCCTGGAAGATCTTTGCAGGGGGTACAGTATGTCAGGCATTCAGGGATCACCTTGTTAGTTTGTTCAGTCTCAGGATCTTCCCTGTATTAGCTCTTGTGCGACATCTAAAAATGGGTATTTTGTTCTATATATTTTGACTGCCTATTGTTATTTCTGTTGTCATCATCGTCATCATTGTCATCATCGTCGTCGCCCTCATCATCGTGGTCATTGTGGTCGTTGTGTTGTTTAAGACAGGAAGTTTACTAGTCCTTGTTACTTCTTGATGGCCAGAAACAGAAGTCTTACTCCTTTGTGAATAAAAAGTATCTAGGTTTTTTTTTTTTATTGAGATACAATAGAAAAATTAAAACTGTATACATGTAAGAGATATAATGTGATGTTTTGATAAAGTAACTGTCTCAGTTACTTTTTCCTCATTGCTAGGACAAAATACCCAGCACTCCAAATTAAGGAACGAAAGATTTATTTAGCTCACAGTTTGTGTAAGTTTCAGTCCATACTCTGTTAGCTCCAAGGCAGAGTGGCATATGGCAGAGGGCAGCGCTTCGTGGTGGCTAGAAATAGCAAAGAATAAAGGGAGGAGCAGTACCTGAGGCGGTTAGCAAGCCCCTCTCCCCTTCTTACATTTGTATGCAGATTATCTGCCCCAGGGCAGGTGTAGCACTCACACCCATAATCACAGCATTGGATTATGAATTAATCACAAACTCTAGAAGCCACCCCATGATGGCATGAGTCTATGCAGGGACAATTAGACACATAACAGGTTCATATTGTGAAATAATGACCACTATCAAAGTACATTAATGCCTTGGTTCACAAACATTTAACTTCTATTTGCAAACAATTCCATTTCTAAACAAAAGTGTTGGGCAAAATATTGTTTACTTACACAAACTCCATATTGGGTTACAAATCTAGCACAGCCGTCTTTGCTGGTACCACTGAGGTACCAATGTAATTAACACATCCTCATATGTACTATTGGGAGGTTGGTGAGGACAGATCTACTCTCCTGGAAAATTTCATGTAAAAATGCAATAGCATTAAATATAATCACCATGTTTTACATTATATGCCCAGTACTTACATTTACTTTTTGTCTAAAAGTTCTTTCACTTTGATTAACATATTCTCATTTCCTCTAGGCTCCAGATCATGGAAAGGACTATTCTACTATTGTTTCTACAAGTTCAACATTTTAAAATTATATATATAAGGAAGAGCTCACACACAGTGTTTTCTTTCTGTGTCTGGTTCATTTCACTTCATATAACAAGTCTCCAGGCTGAGACATGTCACAAATGGCAGGATTTATACCTTTTAGGGATGAGTAATTTTGATAGATAGATAGATAGATAGATAGATAGATAGATAGATAGATAGACAGATAGATGATAGATAGATAGATAGATAGGTAGGTAGATAGATAGATAGATAGATAGATAGATAGATAGATAGATAGATAGATGATAGATAATCCCAGGAGTTTCTATGTTTCATTGTCTATTCTTCTATTTCTTTTTTATTAATTTTATTGAGGAACAAATAGCAATGAGACAGTTTCAAAACTGATTACAATAGTTAATACATTGCATATTGTTGTCTTCATAGTCGTTATTCATAGTATGACATGCAGATATGATATCCTGTTCGAACAATATTAGTACAAATCTTTCTATTCATTGAATTAAGAGAAAGTAGCTGTATATCTCTCCTAACTATTTTGTATATACAGACAAAAAATGATCCTTCATTTGTATCCCCTTTTTTTTTAGTTGTGTCAGAGATGGGTATACCATTGCCATTTAAATATTGTAGGTGTGTGAATTCAGCAAAATAATTGAATATAGTCCAGAAGTCCATATACTAGTCCATAGGACTGGCAGTGTCAAAAGTTGTTGACTTGAGTCTTTTACAGCTCAGCATATTAAATGGCTTTACTTTTTATACCTCATTTTTATACTTTTCTGCTGGATGGTTAAGACAGAGATAAAGCAAGACCTATATAACAAGAAATGTAACTTTTGTATATGACCAGGTCAGTCAAATCACCTCAAAATTTACCCTGAAGCCCTGTACCTCATTCTGTAGATCCTTTGTCAGTGTCAGCCATGTGGATGAGTCATGGTCATTGCTTGACCAATTTGTTCTCTATGAAAGCCTGTGAGAATGATTTCTCTCCATGTCACTCTCCTTAGACATACTTTGCATCATCGATCACATTCCTCTGTTACCCCATAATCTCCTTGATCATAAAATTTGGGACACCACTGAGATACAGGATGTTATAGTACAGATTCTCCTATATTCTTCTATTATTGGACACTTATGCTGTTTTCATATCCTGATTACCATAGGTAACACTGCAGCATGCATGGAGGTACAGATATTTTTCTGAGATGTTGATTTAATTCCTTTGAATGCTACTTAAAGGTGAGACTGTGTAATTATATGGTCATTCTATCTTTAATGTTTTGTGGAACCTATATTATTTGGCACAATGGTAATACTCACTCACATTTCTACCCATAATACACAGGTTTCCATCTCCCCATGTCATAATAACATTTGTTCCCTCTCTTTCACTTAATGGATATGATATCTCATTATGGTTTTCATTTATATGTACCTAATAATTAGTAATAATTGATCTAATTTATGATCGTTTTTCATATTCTCATTGGCTATTTGTCTTTTGAGGAACAAATATTTTCTTCCAATCAACAGGCTTCCTTCCCATTTTATTGAATTATTGTTGGCTATACAAGAACTATTTAGTTTGGTGTAGTTGCACTAACTTTCAAGGAAACCTGCACCATGTAATATATTAATTGATTTTGTCTTTTGTTTAGTGATATTATAATTAATCAAGGATATTATAAAATAAGTGAATAAGGATGTGAAGAAAATAATTTGGGACTGAGTCACCAAGAAACCATAGATAACTTATTCCCAACTATATAATTGATCTTATACATAATTTATGAAGTTTGATAGATCTCAAACCCGTCACTCCTGGACTATAAAAGGATTTGAAGCTGAAGGATATGAAGGAAAGCATTTTTCTAAAGAGAAATGAAGCTATATTTAAATTCTACTGCTTCACAGGAAAATGGTTTTTTGTCTTAAGGAAAAGGATTTCCAAGACATATTTCATTTAATATGTGTCCCTTGCAGTTGGAAGACCTACCACTTCGGTATTTACTCAGACCTGTGTAATTTATGCTTCTATTTTCACTGAGTAGCTATTCTGGTGACAGATTAAGGGAGGAATTTGTGGACTGCAAATTGACTGTGCCCCCAGATAACACATGACTGCTTCTCCTGAAGAATAAGGAGAAAAGAGCTGGCCTTCAGTGGTGTTAGGGCTTTCTGAACAGCCACTTGGAGAAGCAAAATGGATTTCAGAAAACCTAGAGGCACCATTCAGTTACTTGAAGCTGAAAAAATAAGTAAAGGACTAGCCACAAATTAGATGCCCTGTTCTCTGTAAAGAAGTTTGTTTTGTGTGAAATAGGTCTAGCAATACAAAAGACAGACTTTTCAAAACAAAATACCTATTAGGCACAGAAAGTAATGGAGTTGCCACATCAAGATACCAATGCAAATTGAAAGGAAACTCGACTCCTGCCTTTCTACCTCTTCCCTCCCTGGAGGCCCCCAAATTGGGTTTGTAAAATAAAGGAGAAGATAAAATGTTAATTCTGAACAACCTAACTTCATAGAAAGTTTGGATATTTGAAGAGTAAAAAAGTTTGATTGCTATAGTGAGATTCCATTTATGCACTCTAGTGAGCACTAAACCCAACATTGCCTGAGAGACCACTTATATTATGGAGTCTGTGCAATATTCCATCAATGGGAAGAAGTAACTCTGTAAAGCTCGTAGTGCAGGTTTAAAAGATAATCCAGATAACAGGTGCCAAATTAGGACAACTGGTGATTAAGTCCCACTGATGGTTCTTATTCAATATAGATGGTATATGAGAACCTTTCACAAAATAGTCACTAGCGAAAAGGTGAATATAAAATATATAAGGAGAAATCATACATCTGCTCTATGGAAACATACCATGATGATTAAAGCAAGAATAAAATTTATTTCCAACTTTACACAAAATACAGAATAAAGAGAGTTTCACTCTATTTTTTTTTATCTTTTTTTTTCCATTTATTTTTATTTTATTAAAATACAAATGTCAATGAGACAGTTTCAAGACACCTTAACCATACAGAGTCGATGAATTAATACATTGCAAACTGTTTTCATAACGTTTCGGTACTGTACAAGGTGCATACATGAAATTATATTTACAGGTTTTTTTATAGCTGAATTATATCAAAGATTCAATAATTATTTACCTAGTGGATGACCATAGCACTAAAAGCCGACACAATATCCTGTCCAACCACCATTAGTGCAGATCTTGCCTCTCATAGAATTATGTAGAAGCACAGTGTTATCTATCCCAACTGTACTGTCTATACACACACATCCTGATTTTTTCTTTCTACAACCCTTCCTTTGTCTACACCTGTCAAAAGTGGGCACTCCATTGACATTCAACTACCTTAGGTTCTTGAACTCGACACC